>JAXIVJ010001350.1:62500-141416 GCA_036785665.1 Chirona hameri
AATGCTACTACAGGTACTGAAATATACACTACTTCGACTACTACTTCGTAGTAGAATTTAATATGACCGCTTCTAAATGCTACTACAGGTACTGAAATATACACTACTTCGACTACTACTTCGTATATTTGCTGGAGTTTAATTCAATAAATAAAGATATAATCTATGGAAAAGTTATTGATAGCAAACAATACCTATAATTTATAATATACAAAACAATTATGATACAAATTATATCTTGTCTAATTCATTTGGGCGTTACATTCCTTATTGTTCTACCCGTTGCTCTATTACCCTGACCACTGAACTCTATAACAACCCTGACTAAATGCCTGCGCCATGAATGTCATTCGAGCATCGGTATTGTATTTCTTATATTTCCTCCTAAGATTAAGATCTACTAAATTCCAATGTTGATGTATAAAATAGTAATACTCATGATTTTTTACATATTTTTATTTTGTTTAAATAGTAGGATATATTCAAAACAAACAACATAAAGGTTCAATAACATATTATTAATATTGTTTTACCTCCTTCGTTTTTTGAAGGATATGGCTTCACTGGGATAATATGGCAGTACCGCATTGTAAAGTCGTTTACTTTTCCTGCACGTATGCTACATTTAATTGCGCAATGCCCATTTTGTGTTAAATTTGAGGGGAAGCAACTCGGCGCAGTGGTAAGATACTTGCCTTTTGTGCCGTGGACCATTTTCTATAAATACTATCTACTTTTTGATGCAGAGAGATAACTGCAGATAACTCTCATATCCACATCCACATTATATATTAATATGATGGTAAGACTTACTTGAGGTTGAGACAGTAACACTGATTATATTGTAGTGATTGTACAATATTTAGCATTTATAATTGTGTAAAAAGTTGACATGCAGTTGTGTTGGGTAATGGGTGTCATTATGCACTTGCAGTCAATATATCATATGTTAAATCATTCCTGAATCCTGACCAATGTCAAGGACAGTTAGGGGAAGTTAGGGAAGTCATACGCCCCTCCAACTTTTGCCAGATAAAATTGATTTCTTCCTATGTATGTATTTATGCATGGGCGGCGGAGGTGGGGTGACGGGGGACGTGTCCCCCCAAACATTTTCGGATTTAACATTACGCCTATGGGCGTTACATGGAAAGAATCGACTTTAAAGTGCCTCCGTCCCCCCCCAACTTTCGGAAGGTGGCGCTGCCCTTGTATTTATGTAATATGTATTATGTTGCAAATTAATATGAAATGATTGAGGTCACATTGTTCCATCCCGTTTTCAATGTGCTACTGCTTTTGATCTTGCTTGCGGGATCCACTACTTTGCTTTGTAAATGTATTTCGTTCCTTTTTTCACGATTACACTGCCTTTTTGGAAACTGTACATGTGTGTTTTATTAATTATGATGTTAAACAAAGCTATTTTTGCCAGTGTGTATCAATATAAGTTTAAATTTGCAAATCGGTTAAATTTTAGACATTTTTGGCTTTAACCTAAATCGGTCGGTACTTGGTCAACCAAAATGCCTCCCATTCGGTATCGGTTTGGTATCGGTCAATTTTTTTTTGGAAAATGACATCACTAGCTAGCACTGCTCAACGCAAGCACTGCCCAATTGCCAATACAAGTACTGCTCAATGCAAGCACTGCTCAACGCAAGCACTGCTCGACGCCAACACTGCTCAACGCCAGCACTGCTCAACGCCAGCATTGCCCAACGCCAACACTGCTCAACGCCAGCACTGCTCAACACCAGCACTGCTCAACACCAGCACTGCTCAACACCAGCACTACTCAACACCAGCACTACTCAACACCAGCACTACTCAACGCAAGCACTGCTCAATTGCCAATACAAGTACTGCTCAATGCAAGCACTGCTCAACGCAAGCACTGCTCAACGCCAGCACTGCTCAACGGCAGCACTGCTCAACGCCAGCACTGCTCAACGCCAGCACTGCTCAACACCAGCACTGCTCAACACCAGCACTGCTCAACACCAGCACTGCTCAACACCAGCACTACTCAACACCAGCACTACTCAACGCAAGCACTGCTCAATTGCCAATACAAGTACTGCTCAATGCAAGCACTGCTCAACGCAAGCACTGCTCAACGCCATCACTGCTCAACGCCAGTACAGCTCAATGTAAGCACTGCTCAACGCCAGCACTGCTCAACGCCAGCACTGCTCAACGCCAGCACTGCCCAATGCAAGCACTGCTCAACGCCAGTACAGCTCAATGTAAGCACTGCTCAACGCCAGCACTGCTCAACGCCAACACTGCTCAACGCCAGCACTGCTCAACGCCAGCACTACTCAACGCCAGCACTACTCAACGCCAGCACTGCTCAACGCAAGCACTGCTCAATGTAAGCACTGCTCAACGCCAGCACTGCTCAACGCCAGCACTACTCAACGCCAGCACTGCTCAACGCAAGCACTGCTCAATGCAAGCACTGCTCAACGCCAGCATTGCTCAACGTCAGCACTGCTCAACGCCAGCACTGCTCAATGCAAGCACTGCACAACGCCAGCACTGCTCAACACCAGCACTGCTCAACGCCAGCACTACTCAACGCCAGCACTGCTCAACGCCAGCACTGCTCAATGCCAGCACTGCTCAACGCCATCACTGCTCAACGCCAGCACTGCTCAACGCAAGCGTTGTGTGGCGCCAGTAGGCCTTGCCTGTCTGTTGCCTTGTGTGGCGCCAGTAGGCCTTGTCTGATGTCTGTTGCCTTGTGTGGCGCCAGTAGGCCTTGCCTGATGTCTGTTGCCTTGTGTGGCGCCAGTAGGCCTTGCCTGATGTCTGTTGTCTTGTGTGGCGCCAGTAGGCCTTGTCTGATGTCTGTTGACGCCAGCAGGCCTTGCCTGATGTCTGTTGACTTGTGTGGCGCCAGTAGGCCTTGCCTGATGTCTGTTGACTTGTGTGGCGCCAGTAGGCCTTGCCTGATGTCTGCTGTCTTGTGTGGCGCCAGTAGGCCTTGCCTGATGTCTGTTGACGCCAGTAGGCCTTGCCTGATGTCTGTTGTCTTGTGTGGCGCCAGTAGGCCTTGCCTGATGTCTGCTGACGCCAGTAGGCCTTGCCTGATGTCTGTTGTCTTGTGGCGCCAGTAGGCCTTGTCTGATGTCTGTTGACGCCAGCAGGCCTTGCCTGATGTATGTTGCCTTGTGTGGCGCCAGCAGGCCTTGCCTGATGTCTGTTGCCTTGTGTGGCGCCAGTAGGCCCTGCCTGATGTCTGTTGTCTGTTGACGCACTGTCTGTCGATTCGTAATACATCATGGGACCGTCCACATATTGTGTAGGAAACGCATTTTCCTGCGCTTTTTAACACCCTCCCTCTATGTTACGCGTGGGAACGTTTCGCCTGATCCTCTCATGAAGTTACGTAACTCTCAGTCTGAACACCTCTTGCAATATCCTCAAAAGCATGCATACTGTAACATGAACATCGTCGTGGTGTCCATTTGAAAATCACATAATCTGAAATAAATGTATTTAAACATCTTTACTGTATTTGCGTTGTCAACACACACAACATTTATTCAACTGTGTTTTATTCCATTCCGACACAATTTGATTTTCGATTTAAGGGGAGGGGTTATGATTGACGGATCGATGAACGCATAAGTATAATCGATGATCGATGAACGCCTAAGTATAATCAATTAATTGGTGTTGAACAGTACTGGGTACCTAACTTGGTAGGTGCATATTTACCTACAAGAAAAGTGATATTTTATACGGTCTCGACCTATATTGTTCTAAAAGCCGAACTTCATCTTTAAAAATTAATGTCGATCCAGAAACATGATTTGTATTTTCATTTGTTAGCTTAACCCGCGACTTACTGGGGGTGGGGGCGGGGGCTATTTCCCCCCTCTCGCTATTTTGATATAACTCCTCAACCAACAATAGTATCGTCACCAAACTTGAAGTACCTTCTCTCACATCAATTCTACACATGTTGGCCAAAGGAAAAAATTGTGGTTATGATAGGTCAATCGGGAGTCACGTCAGAGTGACGTCATGTTCTTCGGTTTTTGTTGAAAAATAATGGTTTGCGGAAAACGCTGTCAAAGGTACAATGCTTGAGATAAATTAAATTGCCTTAAATCAAATTACTGATAATATACCGGCCTATCAAACTGTTATCTCGGATTTTTAATTTCTTTTTTAATTCAAAATTTTGAGAAATCCAATTTTTTTTTTAATTTATAAAAAATAAAATAAAAATCAGAATTATCCAACAACCGAAATATATGTGATCGAGACGCTTTCGGTGAATATGTGTACCAAATTTGAAGTCGATATCTTCAAAATGACTGACTTATGACCTTTACATGACACAAATCGACCACCTCTCACAGCATTAATATGCATACAAAATGTATTTCCGTGTTTTCTTTTTACTTCTATTTATATGGAACAAAGAATGTTCTAAGGTAATTTTTCGCGTTCTAGACAAACACAAACCCATAAACATGTGTTACAACGTCTAATGACCGTAATCTGCAGTTTGACCTCGTGACCTCGGATGACCTTGACCTGACCCAAGGTCATAAACAGCTTAGAATGGTACTTAGAAGTGTCAGACACACGAATCATACCGATTTATCGACTGCTTACGCGTTTAATATCGCAATTTTGCGCGACAATTCCATCCATCGAGACCTTTTGACATGGTCAAACATTTTGTACTTGACCTGACCTGTGACGTCGTCGGTGACCCCGAGGTCAGCAATATTATGTTTCCCTCGATAAATTTCCTAGGGCTATCGAATGCCGTTTGAATTTTTACAATTGGTCCAGTAGTTCCGGAGATCCGAGGGGGGGGGGGGGGGGGAAATAGCCCCCCCCCCAGTAAGTCGCGTTATGGAATATACCCCAGTAACTCGCCGGTTAAGCAGGCCCATCTCTGATATAGATAACTATAATTACATTTTCTGATACTATCTACTGCCAAGCCCGCCACTACCCCACTCAAGCGCTACGCAATAATAGACGCTCCATATCCCTATCTCATTTGCGAAACCTTGTCGTCGCCAGGCGCGGCAGCACGAGACATTTACCATTGCTGCACGCTTGTCTAAACACATGGGTATTACTGCGTATTTAGAGTGCTTAACACGCGCAGTGGGGGGGGGGGGGGCACTTTTGTGTCCCCCCACATGTTTTTTCGTGAATAGCTCGCAAACGAAGCGGCGCAGGGCGGTGTTTTTTTACGCGACATTTACGCCAACTCAATAGCGGATCGTTTGACATAAAAAATCCAAATCGGTCTATAAATTTTTGAGTTATGCGGATTTTCATTCCAAGATGGCGGCCAGAATCGAGGTCGGCAAAGCGATATCTTCGGAGCCAACAGTTGGATCGGGATGATTCAAACGCCATTCGGTAGACAATGTTAATTTCCATCCTCAGAAACAACTTTGGACACATTGCTGGTGACCTGTGACGTCACAGAGGTCAAATTCCCAAAATTGTGACATTTGGCTAACAAATTTGCAAATGTAGATCATCATAGCACCTACCTACCCTGTAAGTTTGATCGTTCTAGCTCTCATACTTTCGGAGATCTTAGGGGGGGGGGGGCACTAAAGTGCCCCCCCCCCCTCCACTGCATATTAGTGGCATACCCCTCTCCACTGCGCATGTTAACACGTATTATAAACACGGGCCACACCAGGCGCACTTGCACAGGATGTATACATACTGTGAGTTCTCTACTGGGCTCAGCCCTCTCTCTTTCTCAGTGTTCTGTTGGCAGTGCTCTGCGGCAGACGGCTCCGGTCGTCGCTCCACCATGACTGACTGGCCGCGGATCGCTCTGCTGCTGGCAGCGCTGTGCGGCGCGGACGTTCTGGGTCTGTCTCTATCTCCCGCCGGCTGCCGCGACACCATCGATTCACACGGAGCGGTGGTGATCCGTGCCATCGGAACGGTGTGGACGAAGCCCGACTGTCTCCACGGTGAGTGTCAGGCCGGGCCGGACGGCAGCGGGGTCATCGCCTGGTCCTCCTGCAGTCCACCGCCGTACCCGGACTGTGAGGTGGTGGCGCAGAACCGGTCGGCTGAGTACCCGGGCTGCTGCGCCAAGTACCGGTGCCCGGACCGATGCTTCTCGCCGTACCTTCAGGACTGGTTTGCCGTGCACGACACGTGGACGGAGCAGGGCTGCCTGAAAGCCCACTGTTTCGGCACGGATAACGTTGCTAAGCTTCCGTGCGGCTTGATCGCCGTCTCCGAGCCCCGATGCCGAGCCGTGCCGGGCGACCGGAACGCTGCGTATCCAGGCTGCTGCCACAAGGTGGAGTGCGACCCAGACTGGGAGTTGAAGCGACCATGCTATGACAAGGAACTGGACCGCCACTTCGACGTGGGTGAGAGCTGGACCCTGCCTGGCTGCAGCGGCCGGGCCACCTGTGGTCCGGGCGGGCACGCGTCGGCGGTCGGCTGTCCGCTACAGGCGACCGACTCCCCCTACTGCAGCCTGGATGACGGTGACACGAGCCTCGAGTATCCTCAGTGCTGTCCCAAGATCACCTGCGAAGCCTGTCACTCTCAGCAGAACAACAGATACTTCGGGCCGGGCGACACCTGGACCGGCCGCTTCTGTACCAAGAACCTGTGCCACGTGGGGCCGCACGGGGCGCTCGTGGCGCGGCTACCATGCGGCCTGCTGAGCCAGCCACCGTTCGACGACTGTGAGTTGGCCGGTGAAGACCTGGAGCGCGGCGACTACCCGCGCTGCTGTGGCTACCACCGCTGTGCCGGCCGCTGCTTCGCCCAGGGCGAATGGTTCTCCGTCGGTGATCAGTGGAACGACGGCTGCTCTCGGGCTATTTGCAGTGGCACAGATCGCGTGCAGCGGCTGGCGTGCCCCTTCATCAGAGTGGACCCGTCCCGACCCGACTGCAGGCTGGTGGAGGGGAACACCAACTCCTCCTACCCGGCCTGCTGCCCGACCGTCCAGTGCGACACTCCGCTCACTGAGTGTCATGACGCGGGGGGCGCCAGCCGGGAGGTCGGCGCCGCGTGGACCGAGCCCGGCTGCGTCGGCAGCCAGTGCGTGGTCGTAGAGGGCGGGCTGGCAGTGGTCAGTCAGAGCAGCTGCCCTCCGCGCCCCTCTTCGAACTGCATTCTGGCGGAGGAGTTGGAGAACTCGAAGGCGGAGTACCCGAACTGCTGCCCGCCCTACTTCTGCCCAGGACAATGCTTCTCGCCCGTCAAGGGCCGCTGGTTCGCCGTGGGGGACGAGTGGACGGAAGATGGGTGCACTCAGTCGGTTTGCGCCAGCACGGGGATACAGCAAGCACCATGTCCGTTCGTGAGTGCCAGGAGGCTGGGCTGCAGCGTGGTGCCGGGAAACCCCATCGCCGACTACCCAGGCTGCTGTCATCAGGTCGAGTGCGAGCCGAACCCGTACGGATGATGACCGCCGGGGATGCTTACTGTTGGTGTTCTGTGCATCGGTATGGGGCTCCTGTGAGCTACTGTTTGGACTTACCAACTTTGCATGTTTGTCACGCGTGGCTATCACTGCTTAGGTGCCATTGTTCCGCTTAATTGCCGTATTAATTGTGCCAGATTATATGTCGTCAAATTACATTTGTTACACGCTGTCAGCAACAAAATGTCCTTCATGAACTTGCTTCTGCTACTGTCTATTTTTAAATATTGTGCAGCAAATATACATTGCAGAGCACGGAACTCAGCTGACTTTGTTGTGCTATATAGTCGAAAAGGGACTGTCTGGCTCGATTCAGTCAGTAGACGTTATTGGAGGGGGAGGGGTTGCAGGTCTGAACATCATGCATATTGCATATGGTACATGATCGTAAAAAGATGTCGAAGGGTTATGCATAATTTAAAGTTTTACAACTGGAATAGCAATCGAATATGGCTATCCGAATAAATCACTTAGCTAATTGATTTTGGAAGCTTTGATAATTACATTTTATCAATGAAAGGTTATTGAAGTTATTTTAATAATTTGTCCAGTAAGAATGATACGAGTATCTACGTTTTGAATTTTAGGCAAACAGTTTCTATCCATTAAATTAAATGACCATTAAAGGACTGCAGTTCTAGCAGAATGGGAACATAGGCATAGGAACGGTGGCCGTGGGGTTCCCACTTGGCTCCCACTTTTTGGTCAGATACTTTGCTAAAATCCTTAGGAAGAAAATTGGATGGAGCATAAGATACATCAAGACGAGTGCAGCGCAAATTTGTCGATTCATATTTCATAGGGGATTTCATTTAATGAAGAAAAAAACAGATTTTATTAATTTTCTCTACCTCATGAGTTTACATAATGCCCCTTAAGCTGTAAGGTGCATCTTTTAACACAAGTGCATTTATAGTGATCATTGTTGATGCCTGATGTCACCCTGCAGCAACCTCACAATAGTTGTTGCAGGAGCTCCGCTGTTTGCAAACTGCCTTCTACCAGACATAAGAAGGCTTGATCGGTATCGGTCCACAACCAGCTACTTAAATGGCATCCCTGTTGAGGCCTCTCTATCCGCATGTTTAGAGTGCCCCTGCTCGTCTGCTGACGGCCGTTTCCCGATATACACATTGCCGCTATAAATATGTTGAAGGTCTCGGCGGTGTAATTTTCCACATAGTTGTGGATAGGGGCATACTCAGGAGAAGGATAGGGGCATACTCAGGATTTCGCCCATGGGCCTCCTATGCGCCCATGGGCCTCCCTAGGCATGACACGAGGGCCTCATATAAGGTCCTATAACGGCATCCTGTCAGTCTGATGAGACCCTTTTGTATTCGTGTTCAAGATGGCCCGTCTACTGAGGCCCGTTTACAGATATTAACTGCAGATATGACATATTACAATGTATTAAAATGACGCTTTTAATACGTCGTGGGCTTTTAATACTCGGCGGTGTAGTTGGAAATATAGTTGGATATATATATATATATATATATATATATATATATATATATATATATATATATATATATATATATATTGACATCAACAGACACTTCACGAATAAGCGTGGCTATTACGTGTCATAAGTCGGTTAAATAAAACAGTAGGGAAGTTACAATTGTCACGATGGGAAACCAAGCAGACTATCACTCAGACGTACACACAAACACACACACAGAGACACACATACACACACACACACACACACACACACACACACACACACACACACACACACACACACACACACACACACACACACACATACTCACAGACACACACACACACATAGTCACTTATGGCCGAAAGAAAGACCGGGCCGCCCGTTTGAAACGTGTCGGTTCCAGCCCCCTCACATCATCAGGCAACGCGTTCAGGAGCGATGTCGCACGGTACGAAAACGAACGCTGTCCGGCCGCCGTTCTCATGGCCGGCGGGCGCAGGTACTGGTCCTGTCGCGTGACACTCTCACAGGGCCGCGCATCAGCGTAGGTGCGGAATAAATGGGCGAGGTCCGCAGGCTCACCCAGCACATATGCTTTATGAGCAACAATCGCCGTCTGGTAATCGCACATCTGGCGAGGCGCGAGGAGGTTCAGGTCATCCCGCGCGCGAGACACATGATCATACTTTCTGAGTCCAGCAACGACCCTGGTTGCAAAATTCACAACTTTCATCAGTCTGTTGTCGTTAGCAGCCGAACCATTGCCATATACAGAGATACAGTATCTCACGCGCGAGACGACCAGACCGCGCACAATAGTTAGCATCACGCTTCAGCTGGATGTGGGTGTTAGAGCTCTAATCACAAATTCCAAAAATCCAATGCCAGCCTCAAAACTCCAACACCAACCTAAACAGGGTGGGTGGGTCACGACCCCCCTGGGCCCCCCGCATGTTAAAAACTGTGGGGGGGGGGGGTCCGGGGGTCCAATACAAACAATGAAAACTGGGTGGGGCCCTCTTGAGCAGAAGAAAGCGGACGGTCATCCTGAGATGGCCCTTGGCCGGCCTGAAAGAGGTCACCAATCCAGAAGTCACCAAATGTCACGAGGACATTTTTGTTTTCTCAAAAAATTGTCATGAATAACTTTTTATTAGTTGACCATATGGCAGTAATTGTAACACCATCCTGTTTTTCTCGTCAAGGCGCTTCGAAACATATTAATGGTGACCTGGTTAGGTCAACTTCAACATTTGACTTCATGTCAAGGTCATTTGGTGACCCAGGTAGGTCATGTTCAATATGGGGCGATGGGACTCGACGAGACAAACACAGCACCAGGGTGTCATTCGCACGTATCTAACTTTATTGTATCAATAGTTATTGGCAAACGTGCTGGTGATCTCAGATGACCTCAGCTGACCTTGCAGAGGTCACTAAGCAACAACTGCACATGGGTCATCCAGAATAACCCGCGACCGACTGGGGAAGGTTGAACACCCCCCCCCCCTCTTGCGGTTTTTCCAGATTACGTAAAAATGGCGGCGCATAGCGCCGCCAAATTTTGCATACCTTACCATTTATCTTTTTCACACCTTTTCATTAAGTGTGAGATTCGTGTCAGGTCAGGTCAGGTCACCAGGTCAGGTCGAGTGACCCCACCTCCAAAAACGTTTGCGGTCGTGCCATGACCACAGTTTTTTTTTGCAGGGATTGATATGAAACTTTTAGGATTGCATGAGGCCATCAGTGTCTACACAACTTTTATCTCGGAACTTTTATATCGGTGACCTAAGGTCAGGTCAATTTCGTGACCTCCCCATTATAAGTCAATTGAGAAATGCTCAAAGGCTTCCTATTTCGAGGATAGGCATGATATCAGTCCAATTCCTTCTGGATAATGTTATAATAGGACATTCTTGATGATCCAAGTGCAAATTTTGTTCAGTGGCTCCTAAGGGGTCATTTCAGATCATCCGAGTTCACCATCACTTTTGTGTCAATAACTCTCGACATAATGAAGACAGAGAAGTGAAACCGGTACCAATGTGTTTGTCTCGTCGAGACACGTCGTAACAAGGTCGTTGTACACGTTGACGTAACCAGGTCACCATGTACATCATTCGAAGCACCTTGATATGACAAACACGATGGCGTACCCTGTATTGCGTTATATTTATTAAGTACAAAGTTATTAGCGAAAAACAATTTTGCCAAAAATAAACATTTTTGACTTTTATGACCTCTGGAGCCTACACTATTGACCTGAAGTCAAAATTGAGAGCATACGAACGATTGCAAATTTAAATGGCTGTCGATTGCTTTTCTCCATTTGTTTCTAGTTTCATAGTTCCCGATATATTTTTGATTTTTTGGAGCGAAGTCCTAAACCTGGAAAATTTGACCTTTGATGATCTCTGGTGACCTCAATTTCCACCTGAGCGAGAAAAGAAATCTGAAATAATTTCAAAGTGATTTTTCACGAGTTTTTGAACGTTGTTATTGGTTTTGGTCTATGTCCCATAGGAGCCGAGTTATACGGGGGGGGGGTCAAACACTCCCCCCGACCCCTTCCCCCAGTCGGGCGTGGAAAATCCAGAGGCCCAGTGGTGCCTCTAATAGCTAAAATAATAGCCTCTAATAGCTATAAGCTAAAATAGCATGATTCTGAAAGAATTGTCCTGATATAATGCATATTCTCTTAATAGGAAGCATTTGTATATTTTTCCATTTACTTATAATGGGGAGGTCACGGAATTGACCTGACCTTAGGTCACCAATACAAAAATTTGACATAAACGAATTGTAGGTACTTTGAACTTATGAAATCCTGCAAGTTTCAAATCTCTCGGACAAACACTGTAACTTTGGCACGACCACAAACATTTTGTTTTGGGAGTTAAGGTCACTTGACGTAACCTGTTGACCTGACCTGAGATGACCCGAGGTAAACAATTTCACACCATGTGGGTAATTGATGCCCAAACAGCTGTGCCAAATTTGACGGCGCTGCGCGCCGCCATTTTCCTGCTAATCATGAAAAACCGGATGGGAGGGAGGGGGCGGAAATCAATCCCACTGGTAGTGCGCGTGTTAAGTCAATATCGTTGATATGAGCGATTTGTCGATTCGATTGTCGATTTGTGTCGATCATGTCGATTTGTCGTCAAGCGACATGAGCGACTCCTCAGTCGATTTGTCGTGGAATGTTCCGTATGAGAAATAACACAGAACAAATAATATTTTTCAGTGATATTTAATCCTCTCTGAAACGAGGAGGGAATACGAACTACCCGTGAACTACTTTCAAACCACTTATAGTTTTAGAAAAAGACGTCAAACAGATATTTACACAAATATGGGTACGGGTTCCCGCGGTCTGTTTATGCTGTATAGTGTATATACTCGGCGCAGACGCCGCCCACGTCAGCCGCGCGTGACGTACCATTCGTCTCCTACGAGGAAAGGAAAATGTCAGTGATTTTCCACGACACGGTCTGCATAGGCGACGAGTCACTGTCATAACAACATACCTCGGAGGGGTCACAGACGATCACATTTAAATGGCATGGCAATTGAAAGGTTATGGAAGTTTACGAGTTATGGAAATAGTCGTTTTCACGAAGGATTATTGCGCTGATAAGCTTCTCAAAGATTCTGAAAGTTTTGGAAAACTACACAACTTGTACATGCGATTTTTGGCTAGAAATGTCCCTCAAAATGTTGTAATAATAATAATAAGAATAAAATATGTTGACAAAATTGCGGTTTGGTGGTAAAAAGCAAGATAAGTATTGATATAATCTTCATGAAACTTTCAGGAGGATTCTATCAATACTTATCTTGCTTATTACCACCAAACCGCAATTTTGACAACATATTTTATTCTTACCAACAGATTACAAAATTATGAGGGACATTTCTAGCCAAAAATCGCATGTAAAAGCTGTGTAGTTTTCAAAACTATCAGAATCTTTCAGAAACTTTTCAGCGCAATAATCCTCCGTGAAAACGGCCAATATAAAGGTTAAGTTCTGCTAGTTGTCAAGAATTATGTGTTGCTGGAGTAAATATGCCCAGTTTGCGTCAGCAGTCTTCATGTTCAATGGCTGGGTTTTCCACCGGGTAAACATGGTACTCTTCAGTCAGTTTTGGACGGTGGTAGTAGCGTAGCCAAGGTCAAAAGTCCCGTCGCTCAAACATTCACGATTCATGCCCAGCAGGGGCGGCGGATTGCGGGGGGCAGGGTACCCAAAAGCCCCCAGTCGAAAATCCTGAGGGCAAAAGGGTCATTTTACCCCCCCCCCAGATTTAAGCCGGCTCATTATCCCACGTTTTCAGCTTTGTGACGTATTTTTCCCGATTTCGTCTTAAAGGGAAATAATGACCTTTTGATTTTGTTAGCAACAATTTCTTAGGCTCCCGTTATATTTTTAAAATTATTTTATTTAAATTTAAGAATTAAATAAAATTATTCCCAAATTCAAAGTTGTAAGTTTGGAAGAAATACAAAACAAGTACCTTGTGTACATCATGAAGGTCATTGACAAATTCGTCCTTCCCTACCATTGTTAACATCGAGTGCGGCATTTGTGGAGCCTCTGTGACATTTCCGATCAAACTGAGCGCTGCTCGGACACCTGCTAGTAGCGCTTTCGTTCTCCATGGCAACCAGGCGTCAGCCAATCAAAAGCCAGAAAGGGAATACGTTCTGGCTTTTCATTGGCTCACGCCTGGTTGCCATGGAGAACGAAAGCGCTACTAGCGTGCGTTCGAGCAGCGCTCTGATCCGTGAAGCAATCCGTGAAGCATCCGTGATGCATGACTGACTATCAGTATAAGTCATGAATAACGACAACATGCAAACTATACCAACTCGAATAAAATAAGAGCGGAATGAATTGAACCCCAGGCAAGCTAGCATTCGCAAAGCACTCGGCACTGCGCCACAATGGCAAAAGGTGAGGGAAATGCATATTGGATACAATATTATTACGTCACAAGTTTCTGAAGTGTCAACTACTATGAAATACAGTGATAAAATACCTTTAATAATGATTAACAAGAAAATTCAAACTTAAAAACAATCATTTGAATAAGTCTTTAATTAGCTTTCAACTCGAAATCAGATATATTTTGCAATGCTACACAAGAATGGCACCAATGACGTCATTAACAAAGCCTGCTACGGGACTTGGGTATACTAATCAGGAACAACTCGCCAAGTGCGCCGAGATGGTTAAGTGCGCCGAGAAGCATGACAATGACTTTGTAAACAAATCGCCGACGCTAAATAGGTCGCCGTCGATGTGCATCGATGAGCTTCTGATTTAATTGCCAGTTTTGTGTTATTGTTCGTTAGTTTTTTTGGGAAAAATTATTATTTTTCATGATAAAATAAAGCATAGTGTTATATACAGCCACAGACAAACTATACACAACTCCTAATGTTGAAAACAAATGAATCGAATTGCAAAAATTGAGGGTCGCAACCACTAACTATGCCGCGTTGATGTGCATCGATGAGCTTCCGATTTTATTGCCACTTTTTCCAATCACTGTTAGTTTTAGAAGATCGCCGGGCATATAATCACAACAAGCAGAACGCACAATATATTTTCCACTCCATTGCGTAAAAAAATAATACGGGAAAAGCCCGCAGTTTGATGAGGACCAAAAGTACTTGACAAAAGGTCAGAAATAGTGCAAGTACCGGTCGTTAAAAGTGTGGAACGCTTATCAACTTTAACTTGAAATATCTTTCGGTAGGAAGGTTTTCATGCAAAATGTGATGAATTTACAATATATTTTGATCTCGTCTGGCGATTTCAAGTGCTAACTCCATTTTAGTGGAAAAAGGTAATTATTTCCCTTTAACCAATCATAGACCTTATGCAATGATTTTATCGTGTGCTCTGATGATGAATAAACATATATTTCTAATGATCAGTGAATCACTGTCCAGATGTGTGTCATCAATTTGTATAACTAGAGGCGATTATTGCTTGCTTTGCCTAGCGAAAATCGACATTGACCAGCGGCAGGGTCTGCACTATGCAATGTCTGTCGCAAACAATGCTGGAATTTGTTGCCATCTACATGTCATCTACAGGTGTGACATATTCGGGGGTGGGGGCGCAGTTCACCCCTGGCAAAAAGAAGAGGGTAAAACCATCGTCTTGCCCCATGATCTGGCGGGCATTAGAATGGTTAAAGTAATGGCCGAATTTGTCGATGCAAAATGAAGTATTCCGCCAGCCTTGGGTAGTAGGTATCCTTAAAATCACAGCGCAAAAAAATATCGCCTGCGGTGCAAAATAAATAAGTGGGCACAATACTGAACACCAATATTGCAATATATGTATAGCAAATAGTACAATTTGCACATCTTCCTTACATCACGAACTTGTATGTCGGCACACTTCTCTGCTCTACAGCACATTTTTTTAAAGAATGAATTCTGTAAATTGCCCCACAGCCCCTGCCTTTCCACCCTAATCCCGCGGACCGCCGCAAGAGGGGCAGGGAGGGCAGCTGACCCCCAATCTAGAGTTTTTGATAAATGTAATCCGAATGTTCTAATGGGATGAATTTCCGAGATCAGGACCCACACTAAGCTAAGAGTGTTGCGCGAGCCTTGACCCCACCATCCGATCGCGCAATTCCAATCATTGACAGAATTTAGTGGCGAAGTTTATCGTCACAAAGACTGAGGACGGTCCCCTGGCTCGCTGGCTCATGGGCAAACATCTAATTTTGGTCTTCTATGAAATCATAAGAGGGAGCCCTTTCGAAAGAAAAAACAACGAGACAATAGGTAAGGGCCCTATCAGAGATGGCAAGGGCCCCCCAAAACCGACATATGCCATTAAGGCATAGAAAGGGCCTGCAAGAACACCAGCCACTTTCATAATGTGATTTTTTACTGAGATAGCAGTTTGGAAGGCCATGTCCAGAAATCACTTACAGCATACCATAGGCGTAGGAAAGGGGAAGGGGGGCGGAACTCATTTTCCCCCTCATTTTTTCCCCATTTCTTCTTCTAAAATATTGTATTTTGCTTGTTGAGAAAAAAAAAGATACAAAAGAGCCCCGACGAGAAGAGCCCAAATCTGCAAAGAAATGTTCCATAAGGGGTTGGGTTTCTCTCAACGAGATCAAATTTTCACTGCCCCCTCCCGCTCCCCACACACACACACACTTTTCGTGACGTTCCTACATCCCTGCAGCATACTCTGTTTGGTTGTAAAGTTTCTCCTGCCGAATATAATTGACGTTTTGTCCTGTCATTCACCGCTGTGTCGAGCAAAAAAAATCAGCGCTATGTCAAATAGCTTCATAAGGAAGCATGTGTTAAAAGCAGCGTTACTGGACCAGCGAACGAACACTTCCCAACGGACAATATTATGCTAGTTGTGTAAGCAACGTTGAGAAAATCATTGCATTTGTACTTCTTAACTTAATGAAATTTTTTCTTCTTCATAAGTTCGAAATTTTGCAGTTCAATTATTTTCTTCTTTCGAAGCACACAATGTCATAACAATATGCGCCACTTTCGAAATTTGCTCCACTTCTCGCAATCTATACTAAATGTGCGAGTCTGTGTTTATGAAATGTAATTATGTAATTGTAAATATTATGTGTAATTGATGCCCAAACAGCTGTGCCAAATTTGGCGGCGCTGTGCGCCGCCGTTTTTCCGCTATTTTCGAAACACCTCAGGAGGGGGGGGGGGGGAGGGGGTGGAATGACCCCCTTCTACGCCAGACTGGTTATTGATTCACCTTTTTTGGAAGGATTCAATCACGATTCATTTTGGAATATGAATGATTCAGTCACCGTTTGATTCATGTATAACCATTTTGAGAAATGATTCTTTCCGTTTCAAAGAATCAAAAATTTGTTTATCAAATCACGTTAGACTCACCATTGAAATAGCATTACACAGTCTTTTGTATTCGATCAGCCTTGTTTCTATGCGGGTTTTGATTCAATCATCATTCATGAATAAAACAACCCGGTGGTGAATCGATTCTTCTTTGATTCAAGGGATTTTGATTGAACGATTCCAATCGATTCAATCAGAGTCGAATCAATAACCAGTCTGCGTCCACACCAGGGTAAGAGTTAACCCGTGCTTGACCGGGGGGGGGGGGGGGGCAAATATTGCCCCCGTCCCCCTGTCGTATATTCGCCATAACTTAAACATCGTTCAAGGTGTCAACCTAAGACTATCAGTACCTTCTTCTACATCAATAATACGTCGGCTCAGAAACATTCAAGCTATTTCGTCGATTTGTTTACAAGATATACACCATTTTGTGACGTCGCTTTACGCGAAATTAACGATAAAATCACCCAAATGTTAAGCAGCTGTAAAATAGTGACATTTTAAGATAAACTAAAACCAAAGTAACTAAAAGATAGGAAATTGAGATAACGAGGGGGCAATATTCCCCCCCCCCCCGGTCAATGGTGTTCTGCTGAGACCCCGATCAAGCAAGCACGGGATCAAGCACCTATACCGAACTAACATCATCGATCGAAGATGGAGCAATCGCTCAAAAGTGAGGGTGTAGTTAACATTGTTGGCTCCCTCGACCTAAAATGTGGGGCCCTGGCCTCCCCCTCCCCCGGTTCTTAGGTATGCTTATGGTTTATGGCATTGCGGGGTTATGAATTCATCGTTATTCCCCGGCTTTAAGGCATGCATCTCCACTGGCGGATCTAGCCTCTCTCCGTGTGGGGCATCTTTTGTGGCAAAAGGGTACCCCCCATTTTTTTCCCTCCGCGGATTTTGGCCGGTCACCTTATTTTGGTATTCGAGCTTAAGAAATTCACTTTTCAAATTCACAAAAATTGCTTTTGTGGATTTTTTCCCGAAAACAAATATTTTTTTTTAGGGGAGGGGGTCACAAACGCAACATTTCGAAAATCCGAGATTACCATTTTGAAGAAAATGTAATTTTCTTTCTTTTGACGTTTTGTATTTGCAATTTGCTTCAAAACTATATTTTCTACGATTGTTCAAACATTTCTCGTTTTCCACCAAAAATGGCATGACATGGCGTCATTAAAACTTCATTATTTTCCTAAATACTTCATTAATTTCATTGCAATTTGGTTTAGAAGACGTAGAATTGATGCAGCATAAGTCACTGAAAGTTTCACGTTGATATCTGTCATAGTTTTCAAGTTACTAAGAAAATCCGGGAGGGGGCAGATTCTGCCCCCCCCCCCCCCCCCCCAGCGGGGCGCGGGTTAAGTGTCACCGGGGCTGCTTGAATTGCATCAGGTGCGCTGTTTTGTCTATCATTGAAAGAAAGGGATACATACAAACTTCAAATTCAATCACTCGAGAGAAGAAAACTTCCGTGTTCATGAAGTTTTCTCATAAAATCATTGTTTTCATGTTCAGTGCAGGGAACGCGCGGGGAGGGGCATACTTGTATTGAATGCCCCTCCCAGATCTATGTAGGGGGAGGGCATTTTCTCCTGATGCCCCCCTGGATCCGCCAGTGCCAGAAAT
Organism: Chirona hameri; assembly: GCA_036785665.1. Taxonomy (NCBI): domain Eukaryota; kingdom Metazoa; phylum Arthropoda; class Thecostraca; order Balanomorpha; family Balanidae; genus Chirona; species Chirona hameri. The sequence goes on from JAXIVJ010001350.1 coordinate 80,945, forward strand.
TACCGCCAAGGAAGGCCTCTGCCAGACACTTGTAATTCATTTTTCCACTTTCCGAATTTGTATAAGCAATTGCGAAAGTTGTGTTATGCCGCGAAGCGGCGCGAAATTTTCCGGTTCTTGGCTGTGGATAGCTGGATTTTGACTTCTACAAAGACAATTTTTACAATTTGATAAATTGGGAACGCGCGGGGGTATACTGGTATTGAATGCCCCCCAGATTACTACGGGGCGGGGGGGGGGGGGGGGCTTTTGCCCCTGATGCCCCCCTGGATCCGCCAGTGTTCATCTCGAACCAATATCAGCGATCGAAGAGGGTGAAATCGCTGAAATGTGAGGGGCCAGTCATCATTGTTGCCCCCCCCCCCTCAGGCTAAAAAGTGGGGCATGTGGCCACCGCCACTTCCGTACGCGAGGTCGTGAAATAGTTATTGTCCCAACTTCAAGGCTCATCACATCATATTGATCTCTCATCGATATCAGTGATCGATGAAGGATACATCGCTCAAAAGTGTGTGTGTGTGTGGGGGGGACAGTTATCATTACTGCCCCCCCCCAGCCTCAAAGTGGAAGCCCATGTGTCCCCCAGCCCACGTTCCTACGCCTATGATTGTGAAGTTGTGAATTAATAATTATTCTGCCAGCTTTATGGCATTCATATCGAACCAATATCAGTAATTGAAGAATTAGAAATCGCTCAAAAGTAGGGAGCAGTTAATATTGTTGGATCCCAGCCTAAAAAGAGGGGCCTTGGCCTCCCCGGTCCCCTGGTTCTTACGATTATGGGTTATGACTTATTGGTATTGCGGGGTTGTGAAATCATCATTATTTTCGCAACTTTAAAGCATTCATATCGAACCCCAATATCAGTGATTGAAGGAGGAGAAATATCCAAAAGTGTGAGGGGGAGGGGGGGTGGCAATTAACATTGCTGCCCCCCCCCTCCCCCAGCCTGAAAAGTGTGGGGGGGGGGGGGGGGGGCCATGGCCCCTATGGACCCCCCCCCCCTCACCCGTTCCTACGCCTATGGTGCCTTTTTATCTGGCAATTAACATTGCTGCCCCCCCTCCCCCAGCCTGAACAGTGGGGGGCCATGGCCCCTATGGACCCCCCCCCCTCACCCGTTCCTACGCCTATGGTGCCTTTTTATCATACGACCCTGGAGCCTCAGTCCCCGACTGACGCCAAGACCCTAACTGTACAGGAAATACGACTGACGATTCATCAACTTTCCACATCATAATATATGCACATATTGGCATATATCAAAATAGGTTGTGTAGAAACGCGTATCAAAAATTACGCAAAAATTACTGGTATACGCATTACGAAATTTGTTCCCCGCTGGCGAAAAATTTGTTCCATGAACTTAGATCGTGGAACCACTTTTCTGACACTGCCGACCCTCATCAATTAACTCCTACCATTGATCAGCTGATGTCATTGTCAGCAGGTACAACAAGAAACAACCGACAATCTGCTTTCAATTTCAAGCTAACAGCTCTTGTAATTGAGATACTACTTGACAACTGAAATTTATTAACATGGTCTGGTCTTGCCCACTTTGCCCATATTTCGGTAAAAAAATACCGCCATTTTCCCCATTCTATGCTCATGTAATAAAGACATTACTTGTTAACTGAAATTGATTAACATTGATTGGTCATATCTTTCGGTTTAAAAATAGACAGCATCACAATTCTGAGGTCTTTAAATACTGTTTCTAGTCATCGCCATAATATGCGCCCAATGAGTCGGGGCCGGCAAACTTTAACAGACTCCGACTCCGACTCCGGCAGAAATTACCGACTCCAATAGACTCCGATTCAGACTCTTACACCGCATCCCTGACTCAGACCTTCCAAAGGCTCTCTCAGACCAGCTGAGGACTCTCTCTCTCTCTCAGAATTACCGAGAATCCTCTCAGGCTGGCACATGGCCCTCTCAAGCCTGATAATAGCCCTCTTCGACATTAGGGTGTGTCATCAAATATTTACAAAATGTGTTATTCTTTGGCGCGGCATAACAAGATGATTGGTGACTAAAATTCCGCAAACGAATCGGCGTACATGTGGCTAAAGTCGATTTCCTAAGAGCCTATTCAGATGCATTAACGACACTAGAGCCACTTACTATCGTGTGCAAATATTGGTTTTGCTGCTTTTTAACCGATGAAAGTAATACAAAAGAAAGTAACATTAAAGAAAGTAACATTATACATGCAAATCCACGTGTTCGAAAGTAAAACCTGGCGAAACTGAAAATAAGCTTAAAAAAACCCAGAATATTTTATTAAAATCACTTACATTATTAGCATAAGCGTCAATGAATCCCGATATATTAGCCAATGCTAGTGGAACGTTGTGCAAGTTTGCCTTATTTCTAAACTCTGCAGTTATTTATTATTTAATTTGACCACTAAAATACACACTTGGCATGTTATTGATCATTTTAACACAATTTTTGACAATAAACTCTGCAGTGACATGATTGCCGTGGCTCTACTCTACATACTGTATATCTGGGCCGTGGCTCTACTCTACATACTGTATATCTGGGCCGTGGCTCTACTCTACATACTGTATATCTGGGCCGTGGATCTACTTTACATACTGTATATCTGGGCCGTGGCTCTACTCTACATACTGTATATCTGGGCCGTGGCTCTACTCTACATACTGTATATCTGGGCCGTGGATCTACTTTACATACTGTATATCTGGGCCGTGGCTCTACTCTACATACTGTATATCTGGGCCGTGGCTCTACTCTACATACTGTATATCTGGGCGTGGCTCTACTCTACATACTGTATATCTGGGCCGTGGCTCTACTCTACATACTGTATATCTGGGCGTGGCTCTACTCTACATACTGTATATCTGGGCCGTGGATCTACTTTACATACTGTATATCTGGGCGTGGCTCTACTCTACAGACTGTATATCTGGGCGTGGCTCTAGTCTACATACTGTATATCTGGGCCGTGGCTCTACTCTACATACTGTATATCTGGCCGTGGCTCTAAACTACAGACTGTATATCTGGCCGTGGCTCTACTCTACATACTGTATATCTGGGCGTGGCTCTACTCTACATACTGTATATCTGGGCGTGGCTCTACTCTACATACTGTATATCTGGGCGTGGCTCTACTCTACATACTGTATATCTGGGCCGTGGATCTACTTTACATACTGTATATCTGGGCCGTGGCTCTACTCTACTTACTGTATATCTGGGCCGTGGCTCTACTCTACATACTGTATATCTGGGCGTAGCTCTAGTCTACAGACTGTATGTCTGGGCCGTGGCTCTACTCTACATACTGTATATCTGGGCCGTGGCTCTACTCTACATACTGTATATCTGGGCCGTGGCTCTACTCTACATACTGTATATCTGGGCCGTGGCTCTACTCTACATACTGTATATCTGGCCGTGGATCTACTCTACATACTGTATATCTGGGCGTGGCTCTAGTCTACATACTGTATATCTGGGCGTGGCTCTACTCTACATACTGTATATCTGGGCCGTGGATCTACTCTACATACTGTATATCTGGGCCGTGGCTCTACTCTACATACTGTATATCTGGGCGTGGCTCTAGTCTACAGACTGTATGTCTGGGCTGTGGCTCTACACTACATACTGTATATCTGGCCGTGGCTCTACTCTACATACTGTATATCTGGGCGTGGCTCTAGTCTACATACTGTATATCTGGGCGTGGCTCTAGTCTACAGACTGTATGTCTGGGCCGTGGCTCTTCTCTACATACTGTATATCTGGGCGTGGCTCTAGTCTACAGACTGTATGTCTGGGCCGTGGCTCTACTCTACATACTGTATATCTGGGCGTGGCTCTAGTCTACAGACTGTATGTCTGGGCCGTGGCTCTACTCTACAGACTGTATGTCTGGGCCGTGGCTCTACTCTACATACTGTATATCTGGGCCGTGGCTCTACTCTACATACTGTATATCTGGGCGTGGCTCTAGTCTACAGACTGTATGTCTGGGCCGTGGCTCTACTCTACATACTGTATATCTGGGCCGTGGCTCTACTCTACATACTGTATATCTGGGCCGTGGCTCTACTCTACATACTGTATATCTGGGCCGTGGCTCTACTCTACATACTGTATATCTGGGCCGTGGCTCTACACTACATACTGTATATCTGGGCCGTGGATCTACTCTACATACTGTATATCTGGGCCGTGGCTCTACTCTACATACTGTATATCTGGGCGTGGCTCTAGTCTACAGACTGTATGTCTGGGCCGTGGCTCTACTCTACATACTGTATATCTGGGCCGTGGATCTACTCTACATACTGTATATCTGGGCGTGGCTCTAGTCTACAGACTGTATGTCTGGGCCGTGGCTCTACTCTACAGACTGTATATCTGGGCCGTGGCTCTAAACTACAGACTGTATGTCTGGGCCGTGGATCTACTCTACAGACTGTATATCTGGACCGTGGCTCTACTTTACAGACTGTATATCTGGGCCGTGGCTCTAAACTACAGACTGTATGTCTGGGCCGTGGATCTACTCTACAGACTGTATATCTGGACCGTGGCTCTACTTTACAGACTGTATATCTGGGCCGTGGCTCTACACTACAGACTGTATATCTGGGCCGTGGCTGTACACTACATATTATATCTTGAACGTGGCTGTACTTCAGACTTTATATCTGGAATCGAACGTGGCTCTACTTTACAGACTGCATAATTGTGCATGTGTGTGTCTGTGAATGTGTTGTGGGATGTGCGCTCTTTTCCCGTTGGGCTTAAGTTCTTTGTCGGCCCATTGCAGCCGCTTCAACTTTGAAGCTTCAGAACGGCAGCTGAGCTTGATTACTTCATGCACGTTTTGGGACGTTCGCGCTGACAGCATACGGGTGGTCAAGACGTGTTTGTTCAGTGTACCCAGTGGCGTACCGAGTATAGGTCATTCAGGGCATGATCTTGTCCTTTGAACCCGATGCGCCCATGCAAAGCTGGCGCCCCTCCGATTAGTGACGACGCCCCTCCGGTCAGTGACGGCGCCACTCCGGCCAATGAAGAAGATCCCCGGCCAGTGACGGCGCTCTTGCGGCCAGTGACGGCGCCCCTCCGGCCAGCAACGGCGCCCCCTGCCATAGACGGCGCCTCTCCGGCCCGTGACAGCGCCCCTCCGGCCAGTGACCACGCCCCTCCGGCGAGTGACGGCGCCCCTCCGGCTAGTGACGGCGCCCCTCCGGCGCCCCTCCGGCGAGTGACGGCGCCCCTCCGACTAGTGAATGACACGGCGCCTCTCCGGCCCGTGACGGCGCCCCTCCGGTCAGTGACGGCGCCCACAAAATGTTACGGGCACGACGAGCTCGTGCGGAAGGAGAGGCTCCCCCAGCAAAATTTTAGCCAATATTAGTGGCGCTCCTGTCGATCGGGTGGTGCCCCTCAAGTCAATGACCTGGTCCTTTTTGAATTTCTGCGGACGCCACTGAGTGTACCTATGATGTTTAAACGTGTGTACCTATGATGTTTAAACGTAAGAAAAGGTTCGTTTCATGATGTTTATAAAATAAATGCTGTGGTGCCACCTTGACAGAGAAGTAAACAGCATACAAATCATGTCACTGCAGAGTAGCAATAAGGCAAACTTGCACAACGTTTCACTGTCTTTGGGTACAGGGGTGGTAAAATGTGCTGTCCTTATGGATAAGGTCGGGGACAAAATGCTCTTTCTCATGAAGTACTCGGGGGTCAAAATGCCAGCAAAAATCATTACTATGTCATTTCTGTTAAAATTTACTAAGCGATCATGTCCTTAGAAATACTGATCGTCAAAACCACTTCAGATGTATTATTCACTTAATCATCATATTCATCACGTCAGTATGTATGTACATTTACTTTTTTATTAGCAGTTTCGGTTCAGCTCTTGATTGCCAATAATAATAAATTACATTCAAACAAATCTAGCAAGAAAACAAATCCGGACGATAGATTCAACACGTGGGGTCACTGAACCAAAAATGCAAGAATGGCTTTCTAGAATGACCTATAATAACATGATCCAGAAATAATTGGGCTGATATCATGCGTAGCCTCAGAATAGGAAGCATTTGAATATTTCCCCATTGACTTATAATGGGGAGGTCACGAAATTGGCCCGCTCTTAGGTCACCGATATACAAAAATCCGAGGTAAATGAATTGTAGGTACTATTACCCTTATGAAATCCTGGAAGTACGAAATCGATCGGCCAAAAACTGTGGCTGTGGTACGACCGCACACCTTTTTGGAGGTGGGGTCACGTGACCTGGCCTGGCGACCTGACCTGAGATGACCCGTAGTCAAGAATTTTTACAATATGCGGGCAATTGATGCCTTAACAGCTGTGCCAAAACGGGGCGGGAAATCCGGACAGTAGATTCCGCCGGTGTACTAGTGCATTTTCAATGGAGGTCCACTGTCAGGACAGTGGATTTCACTGTCCTGGGACCCCACCCATTTAACTCGAAAACTAAATGGGACGCGAAAAAACGTTGAAAAGCTCTCCACAAGCACATTCGAAGGTACTTTATATATTTTTCCTCAAGTCAATATTGAGGTCACCAAAGGTCATCAAAGGTCAGATTTTCAAGTTTTAGGACTTCGCTCCAGAAACCCCCAGATATCACAGGAACTATGATAGCTAGAAACACACAGAAAACAAACAATGGAAAGCTCTTGAAAAAAGCAATCGCCAGAGTGTCCTCTAATTTGAGCTCAGGTCAATAGTTTAGGCTCCAGAGCTCATCAAATGTCAAAAAGGCTATTAAAAAAACGTTTATCACGAATAGCTTTTTACCTAATAACGACAAGGCAATGATTTTGACGCCATCGTGCTTGTCTCGTCATAACGCTTCGCCTCATATTAGTGTTGACCATGTCAAGTCAACTTACAAATGTGACCTCAGGTCAAGGTCAAGTGGTGGTGACCCAACCCAAGTAGGTCATGTTGCATATGGGAAGACGTGCCGCGACGAGATAAACACATTGGTGTTAGTTTCACTTCTCTATCTCATTACGTCGAGAGTTATTGACATAAAACTGTTGGTGATCTCGGATGACCTCGGCTGACCCTGTAGGGATCACTGAACAAAAATGGCACCTAGGTCATCAAGAATGTTCTATAATAACATGATCCAGAAGGAATTATACTGCTATCTTGTATCTCCTTAGAATAGGAAGCATTTTAATATATTCCCTTTAGACTTATAATGGGCAGATCATGAAATTAAACCGACCTTAGGTCGCTGATATGAAAAATCCAAGATCAATGAATTGTAGATATATGTGACCTTATGAAATCCTGTAAGTGTAAAACCGATCATCCCAAAACTGTGACTGTGACCACAATTTTTTTGGGGGAGGTGGGGTCACATGACCTGGTCTGGTGACCTGACCTAAGATGACCCGATTATTTTTTTTAACATAATGTGGACAATTGATGCACAAACAGCTGTGCCAAATATGGCGGCGCTGCGCTTCGCCGTTTTTCCGCTATCCTCGAAAAACCTGATAGGGTGTCTTATAATCCCCCGGCATGGCGCTGGTTAAAATATAGGGATGATGTGAGCATGCAGCCAGGTGTTAGGATATTCATGTGAAGTAAAAAATTGTCTCAGCTGTGCTGGGTCATTTTTTATATGCCACTTTTGGTCGGGGCCACTCAGCACTTTTACTACCCCTGATTGGGTAATATGTCGGGATTCATCGACGCGTATGATAATAATGAAAGTGATTTTAATCAAAGATGCTATAATTTGTAGATATTATTTTCAATTTCGCCAGGTTTCTCTTTCGAACACGCATTAATTAAACATCGGTTCAAAAGCAGCGAAACCTATCATTACACACGATAGTAGGTGGCGCTAGTGTCGTTAATGCATTTTAATAGGTTCTTAGGAGATTGACTTTAGCAACATGTACGCCGATTCTTTTGCGGAGTTTTAGTCACAAAAAAGTTGATCAAAATCGCTTCTTTAGTCTCGGAGTTATTGGTCGTCAAAATTAGGCAAGCACAGTGAACTTGGGAACTTTTCTGAACATGCCCATGCACCAAAGAATATCACATTTTTTGATGATCCAAGATGAAAACTTGAGTGATGACACACCGCTAGGGGCAATCCACAGTAAGACAACCACCATTTTTAAATTTCTTGAAAAGTTGTGCATTGTGGGTTTTAAGGGCAGGGAGGTGACCAAAAAATTCCCCCCAAAATATTTTCAAAAATACGGCCTTCCTTATTTTCCCAAGTTCACTGTGCAGGCCTAATTTTGACGACCAATAACTGAGGGACTAAAAAAGCGATTTTGAAGATTTTTTTTTGATCAGGATTAGTCTAAGAACAATTTGGCAATCACGGATTTGCGAATTTGTTTTATCACGTGACCTCGTAACCTACTTTTTGCGCCGTGACCTTGGCCTGTTGGAAACTGAAATTCACATTTTGTCTGATGACGATTTGCGCTTCATTGATGTCCTTTCGTATACAAAATATAAAAAAGTGGGGTTCGACCTGTAAAAACTACTTTTGGGGACTTCCACAGTAAGACAACCAATTTTTACCCAAATTTGCCGTCCGACCACTTTTGATTTTCTTGTAAAGTTGTACACTGGGGGGTTTCAAGGACGGGGAATTCATTGGTGGTGACCAAAACATTACCGTAAAAAATATTTTTTCAAGATAAGGCCTTCCGAAAAGTTCCCAAGTTCACTGTGCTTGCCTAATTTTGACGACCAATAACTCCGAGACTAAAGGAGCGATTTTGATAAACTTTTTGTTTTGTTTGGATCGGGACTAGTCAAATAACAATTTGACGATCTCGTATTTTCGATGTACATTTTTTGTTGTCACGTGACCTCCTGACCTACATTTTGAGCCGTGACCTTGACATGTTGTAAACTGAAATGAAAATTTTCGTCTGATGACGATTTGAGTTCAATTGATGTCCTTTCGTATATACAAATTTAAAAAGTGGGGTTCGACCTGTACAAACTACTTTTGAGCCTTGCAATGCTGACACAATACGCTGTTTTGGGTACGTTACGTTGTATTGGTCTGGCAGGTCATATGGCGACCTGATGTCGGTGTAACAGGCACCAACCGAGAGGTTTCGTTGTCAGGAGTCACTCTGTACTTTGTTTCGAAATCGTATGTCAAATAGATGCGAAGTTATCGACGGACAGGTACCGAACAGCGTATTATGTCAGCATTGCAAGACGCAAAAATAATTTGTACAGGTCGAACCCCACTTTTTTTTTTTTTTTTTGATACGGAAGGACTTCAATGAAGCTCAAATCGTCATCAGACGAAAAAATTTAATTTCAGTTTCCAACAGGTCAAGGTCACGGCGCAAAAAGTAGGTCACGAGGTCACGTGACAACAAAACAACACAAAAATAGAAAATCCGTGATTGCCAAATTGTTCTTCGACTAATCCTGATCCAAACAAAAAAAAAAGTTTATCAAAATAGTTTTTTAGTCTCGGAGTTATTGGTCGTCAAAATTAGGCCTGCACAATGAACTTGGGAAAATCGGAAGGCTTGTGAACTTGGAAAATATTTTGAGATATTTTTTTTGGTCACCACCAATGAATTCCTCGCCTTGGAAACCCCAGTGCACAACTTTTCAAGAAAATTAAAAATGGTCGTATGGCAAATTTGAAAATTTGTGGTTGTCTTACTGTGGAATGCCCTTCAGGTATCCTTCAGGCTCTTCAGGTATCCAAAGGGCCAACTCTGACATCCAAAGCACCCACTCTGGCCAGCCTCCAGAAGGTCCAATCTCGCATTGAGAGGGTCCACTCCTGCTGGCCTCCAGAGCCCAGCCCTCATCTCAACAAGATCTGCTCTGTCCTCCAAAGGGTTCACTCTGGCCGCCAGAGGGCCCACTCTGAGCTCCAGAGCTCCAGAGTGCTCACTGTGGCTTCCGGAGGGCCCACACTGGCCTGTAAAGGGCTCAATCTGGCCTGATCAACGGACAGCGTTTCTACGCCATTTCATATAAAAATCTTGCTAAACTCATAAACCTATGCGCGGCCCCTCGGAGGTCCATAGAGGAGGGGGGGGGGGGGCAGGGGAGGTGGACCCCGGAACCCCAAGTCCCTCCGTGGCTACGCCCCTTCCCCCACTTCTTCTGACGTTCTCACGTTCCTGGAAGGCAATGTGTCAAATAAGAAGAGTGTGTAAACAAACAAATGTCCTGGCAATACAAATAAGACTGGTATCGATGATGGGTGATGAGCCAGAATGTGTAGAGTGTGTTGATGAGCCAGAATAGTTAAACACTACAGCCGCTGAGCCTCCCGGCCGCCCATTTCCGAAGTGTATATTATAAATCGGCATGCCATGCCCGCCAGCTTTTGAGAAGCTCATATCTCTGCAACCGCACGTCCGATTGACAAGCGGGCTTCTTTGCTGAGTAGCCCTATCCACCCTAACCTGTTTAAGACCAGTGCCGACTCACGTGGGTGACTACCACTGCGCGTGGCGCGTGGCGCGTGCCGCGTGAGGGTTGTGCAAAGTGTTTTGGACAAAACACTTCGCACACCCCTCACGCGGCACGCGCCACGCGCAGTGGTAGTCACCCACGTGAGTCGGCACTGGTCTCAAACAGGTTAGAGTGGATGGAACTACTCAGCAAATAAGCCCGCTTGTCAAACGGACGTGCGGTTGCAGAGATATGAGCTTCTCAAAAGCTGGCGGGCATGGCATGCCGATTTATAATATACACTTCGGAAATAGGCCTCCCGGCCACCTTCGAGCCGCTGGGGCTTTGTGACGTCGCTGTGACCTGACCTTACATGGGGTTGACACCAAATGTTACCCACATGTGGCCAGGGTATTCATTTAAAGGTACCCAAAGTTTCAAGTTGCTATCGCTACGCGTTCTTGTGATATCGTCGAAAGACCAAAGGAGGAGGAATAGCCCCGGCCCAGCGCCACGCGGGTTAATTTAAATTCAACGATGCAACTCATCGGCAAAGGTTTCACAAAATGCATGAGATGGTGCAGTATGCATATACATAGTATATTTATATGTTCTGATTGTCTCCAGTTCACTGGCCCCTCCTTCGCTCATCACACAGGTGTTGGCACCCAGAAATATCCACCGAACAACGCCTCACTTCAGATCTCACCGATATGTCGAACGAATGTGGCCTAGGTGGCAGCACATGCGCCCGGATTTAGATCCAGAGGGCAGCACATATGGTCACGAGACGGGTCAGCGCTGCCGGTGCAGCGAAGACTGCCTGACGAGTATTCGACGGAAGGAACATGAAATATATTTGATTTATACATTTTATTTTTGATCCAATCCAATCATCTGTAGCTGTATTAGAGTAGATCAGGAATGTTGGTTATGAAAAAGATTTAGAGTGGACGGGATTTCATCAAATGCTTTCAATCAATGATCTATAAATTGGCTCCTCACAATATCTCCGTAGAGGTATCAGCCCGCACTTCTCGCACGTTGTTTTGTTTATAATCGACTGGCAGCTTGTGAACGAGAGCCAAATGAAGGGAATTTAGTAGTGGTGGTGGTGTGTCATGTTTTCACATTTTTGACAGTTCATGTTCGTCAATTCTGTAACGTTCACAGTTCAGATTCTGCAGCTCTCGGAATATAATTCTGGTGTCGTAGGAAATTCCTTTACAGTTCCAAGCGCCTCAATACAAATTTATTTTATCATTACAATTTTTATTTTTCATGGATATTTTTGAAAACGTACACAATCAACTGAGAAGAAACAACTCTCTTGTCACTCTTGGGGCATTCCACGACAGATCGACCAAGGGTTCACACCGCCACATTTTTTATTTTGATAACAATTTGTCTATAGGGTTATATTATGCCCTGAAGTCGATTTTGGCATCGGCAGACTCCTAAGGTCAATGGTTCTCGAGATAAAGCCTCGGACATTTTTGCGAGGTCACGCTGAACGGTAATCTTTGGAGGCATGCAGCTCCCAGACCACTGAACATAATGTATCATATAGGCATATTGTCGTGACCGCAATGAACTTGGCAACATTTCGATCATCTTCTATTTTCAAAGTTTTGACTTTATATTTTTTGAGGACGTCACATTTTTTCCCATTTTTTTGTACCCCTTCCCCGTCAAAAATTTCATTTTTTTGGTTTCATATTAAAGCTTTACTTTTTATCTCGAGATAGGAACAAAATACAAAAAAGTATTATTTGTATATTCTTTTAATTTAATACTTAAGTTTTTTGCCAATACAACATTTTAAGGCATTTGCAGTAGAATACCGCCACTGGCACTGCAGGTGGAGGGTGGTGGGGGTGAACCAGCCCCCAAAATGACCCATGACTAAACCCCTTTAACCCCTCCCCCCATTTTTTCCCGGTTTCCACCGGCGGCTTATTGCATATTCAATCGTTCAGTCAATCATACATCATCGATCATGCAGTCATCAATCATATGGATCACATTTCGACACCTGACGCATTTTCATTCTAACACTTGCTTCAAACACTTGGGCGTGCGGGCGTGCGGGCGTGCGGGCGTGCGGGCGTGCGGGCGTGCGGGCGTGCGGGCGTGCGGGCGTGCGGGCGTGCGGGCGTGCGGGCGTGCGGGCGTGCGGGCGTGCGGGCGTGCGGGCGTGCGGGCGTGCGGGCGTGCGGGCGTGCGGGCGTGCGGGGGCGCGGGGGCGCGGGGGCGCGGAGATACAGATACAGATACAGATACAGATATGGATTTCGGAACCTCCATAATATGGCTTTTGTGGAATCCACGTCATTACATTAATAATACACAATAGGATAAAAACAGTAAAACATACAGTGATGAAAAATACACACGGTAAAACACATACGTTATTAAAACCACATACATTAATAATACACAATAGGATAAAGTACACACAGTAAAGTAAAGTAATAGGTAAAGTACAAGTAAAAAGGAGGTGCGGGGGTTTGTGTGTGTGTGTGTGTGTGTGTGTGTGTGTGTGTGTGTGTGTGTGTGTGTGTGTGTGTGTGTGTGTGTGTGTGTGTGTGTGTGTGTGTGGGGGGGGGGGGGGGGTCAGTTCACAGACTCAATGGCCCTCTGGATAAGCTCGAGAGGCCTCTGAACAGACTCAATGGCCCCTCGACAAGCCGAGAGGCCCCTGGACAGACTAATAGCCCCTGGGCAGGTTCAAGAGGCCCCTGAACAGGATCAATGGACAATTGGGAAAGCTCAAGAGTCCCCTGCACAGACTCAAATGGCCCCTAGGCAAGTTCAAGAGGCCCTTTAACAGACTCAATGGGTCCCTGGACAAGCTTGAGAGGCCCCTGGACAGACTCTAATAGCCCCTGGGCAGGTTCGCGAGGTCCCTGAACAGACTCAATGTGCCCCTGGGCAAGCTTAAGAGGCCCCTGGGCTGGCTCTAATGGCCCCTGGGCAGGTTCGAGGGGCCCCTGAACTGACTCGATGGGACCCTGGGAAGACTAATGGGCCCCTGGGCAGGTTCGAGAGGCCCCTGTACAGACTCTAATGGGCCCCTGGGCAGGCTCGAGAGGCCCCTGAACATGCTCAATGGTTCCTGGACATGCTCGAGAGGCCACTGGACAGTTTTTTTGGGCCCTGAGTGGGCTCTATTGGCCCCTGGACAAGTGGACATACTCTAGAGGCCCCTGGGGTGTTTTTTGGGCCCCTGAGTGGGTTCAATGTGCCCCTGGGCATGCTCTAAAGGTCCCTGGAATTATAAGTAAGTGGGCTCAATGGCACTTGCGCCCTTAAGTGGGCTCAATGACACTTGCACATGCTCGAGAGGCCCCTGGACAGGTTTTTGGGCCCCTGCAGGGACTCGTCTAACATGTTAACTGCGGAGGCAACCCCACCCCCAGTCACGGTTCCTGCCCCCCCCCGTGGAGCCAAAAACGGTCACTGGGGGGGGGGGGGGGGAGTTTAAAAGGTTACAATTGTTGGCGAGATGCACATTTTAACTGTTCTGTCCAAGTTATAGGCCAGGGATGTATAGGATCCTATTCAGTTCACTGACTATTTCACTTACAACTTCAATTAACATTGCTTACCCCCCTTTTTACCCTACCTGGACTCGCCTATTATCTTATAATCGTTCGTAGAGTAGCCTGTTGTGCGTGTTTCATCCGAAAACTGCAGTATGTTATGTCATTGTACGCCCATGCCTCTTAGTTTCCTTGCAATAATATGACCCCCTTTCTTCCATTCCTGAGCGCGCCTCTGCAAAAAATGACTTTATTCCCTTTTCTGGTCTCATATGTGCATATATTATTATAAGCTAAACGTATATTGCGCCGTTATCGCTGGCATATCGTCATCACCATGCCAGTCACCCCCTTTTCATGTTCCTGAACACGCCCCTGAAACTCTATATGTAATAAATTATGCAAATAATGGAAGCAGAAGCTATCTTTTACATCTTGATAGCTATAAATGCCCCCTACATTGCTCTATTGGCTTCCCGCCAAGCATTGAATACTTCCTGGAAACCCCCCCCCCTTTTCAAGCCCCTGAAACCGCCTCTGCCATGCAATTTTGTATGATATTTCATTAACATCATCTAATTTGCACTTGTTGCAATCACGGTAAGCCGATGTAACTCCTTCATACTTGATGCAGTTAGGAAGAAACCGTGAAGATCGCATTTCCGTATTTTCGCCAAATGTCACCTCCGAACCCACCCACAACTGTGCCCTGGAACCGCCTCTGTTCAAGTTAAGAACTCAAAATTTTGACTCCAAATGCGGAGTTCAATTCTATGAAAAGTCCCAAAATTTCATGGGCCTGCTCCCAGCCGTTCTGGAGATATCTGCGAAAAACATGAGGGGGGGGGGGGGGGGGGGCGGAATCCGCCCCCCCTGTTACAAATAGGGTTAACTGGGGTCTCAGCCGAACGCCATTGACTGGGAGGTATCTTCCGAACCAATGGTCGCAGCGAGACGCGCAAGGCGGCATTCGAAAGCTCTCACTGAAGCACATCTAAAACATTCTCGAAAGATTCGCATTGAGGTCACATGTCAGGTCACGGTCAGGTCAAGGTCAGGTCAAAGGTCAAAATCGAGATATTTGAGTGTATGGGACATAGGTACTATTCATCCAAAGCTTTCGATTGCGACCATGATCACCCAAAGTGCTCTCAAATGTATAATATACATCTCGCATGAGCTAAAGTAAAATTGTTGTCAAAAGTCAATGTCAGTGTCAATGTCACAGAAGGTCACCATGTGCAAAATATATAAGAAAGTAATGCGACATATGTTTTATGGGTTATGTTACACGTATAATTCGATAGTAATAGTCATTGTACCACCTGCCTTCATTTAAGTGTAGTTAGTGTCAAACTCAGGTCAAGGTGAGGTCACATAAGGTCAAAATTTGAAATTGATGAATATAAATAAAAACGCATGTTTCTGGGCCAGGTTTACCTCATAAATGCAGCGGTGACGTTCATTTCTTCACAGCTGGTTATAAATAACCCCAAAACAATACAAACAATACGTCATGAGTTACCCATACTTTAGAAGCCATAAGTCAGTCAAAAATTGTGATTTTTATTTTATTTTTAGGAATTGCCCAAATGTGGTTCTCTAATATTTAACACGGTTTTTAATATCTTTGAAAATTTGAATTTGTGAGCATTTAAACAAATAGTTTGTTTTTAGTTTTTGGGGGTCAAAAACCTTTTTTTTAAACTCCGAGATAATCATTTTGTAGCCCTTGCCATTTTGTATCTTTTTAGGTTTTTTTTTAATTGCATTTTCCCCCCTCAAAATATGGCCTTTGTACGGTCTGTACAATTTTAGCTGATTTTTCCGTCCAACTCGTGTGTAGTGACATCACTAAATTCGCTACATCTTAACGATTTTTGTTGTTGTTGACGAAATGGCTTCATTGTTCCACATGAAGAGGTAAAATTGATGTGAGAAAAGGTTAAAGTTTCACTTTGATAGCGCTATTGGTTGTGAGCAGTTGCGAAAGTTCGTGAGGGGGGGGGGGGGGGGGCGCTCCCCAGTCAATGGCGGTTAATAAAAATGCATAATTTGTCTCTTTATCAATCATCTCAACACAATTGTTTGAATGCACAACTATTAATTTTATGAATATTACTGCCCGTTGGAACGATATCAAGGGACTATGGAAAAACAAGAGTAAGTGTGACTGTTCGTGGAAAAGAACAGGTGAAATGAAAATAAGTCATCTCATGCCTGCCCCCAGTCAAATTTCCTGAGACGAGTCCCTGGGCTCCTGGGTGGGCTCAATGAATGGGCCACTGGACATGTCCAAGAGGCCCCCTGGGCTGGCTTCGAAAGCCATTCGGTGTCTATGAGGGCCCTTGAAATGCACCAGAGTGACCCTTGCCTAGTTTGAGGGCTCCTCTGTGGCTTTTTGAAAGCCATTTAGCTAATGAAAATGGTATCTGAGCCAATCTCGGTGGAGCCCCCTGTGACCCGTAAGGGGGGGGGATTGCCCTCTTACCCCCCTGGCTGCGCCTCTGTTCCTGTCCCCCGCAACCCCCAAATGCAGTGCAAGTGGCGGTATTCTACTGCAAATGCCCTTAAAATGTTGTATTGGCAAAACAACTGAAGCATTTTTTTTTAGAAACATTACTTTTTTTCCCTATCACGAGATAAATAGTGAACCTTTAATATGAAACCACACAAAGTGCCATTTTTGACGAAGAAGAGGTACAGGCACAAGCAATGAAACAAATGTGACGTCATCGAAAAATCCAAAGTAAAAATTGTGAAAATCGGAGATTATAAAAATGTTGCCCAGTTCATTGCGGTTACGACGATATGCCTATATGATCCATTGTGTTCCGTGATTTGGGAGCTACAGGCCTTCAAAGATTACCTTGCAGAGTGACCTCGCAAAAATGCCCGAGGCTATATCTCGAGAACCGTTGATCTTAAGGGTCTGGTGATGCCACCATCGACTTCAGGGCACAAGAGAACCCTATAGACAAAATTTCGTCAAAAGAACAATGTGGTGGTGTGAAAATTTGGTCGATCTGTCGGGGAATACCAAAGTCGACTTATCCAAAGTCGACACAAAATCCCACTGTTTTAGCCAGGCTGAGCCTTAGCACGTTGGCAATGGCATGTGTGAAAGAATATTCACCTCTGGTTAAAGGGAAATAATGACCTTTTCCCAAAAAATGGAAATTTAAATTGACAGACGAGGCCAAAATATGATGTAAATTCATCGCATTTTGCATATACAAATTCCTTCCGAGAGATATTTCAAGTTAATCTTGATAAGCGTTCCACACTTTTAACGACCGGTTCTTGCCAAGTACTTTTCGGTTTCCATCAAACTCCGAGCTTTTCCGGTATTGCTTTTTTACGCAATGGTGTGGAAAATATATGTTGCGTTCTGCTTGTTGTGATTATATACCCGCCCATCCTTTACAATTAACAACCATTGAAACAACTGGCAATTAAATCGGAAGCTCATCGATGCACGTCGACGGCGACCTATTTAGTGTCGGCGATTTGTTTAGTAGTGCCCATTCAACGACGTTGAACAGATTGATACAAAAGCGCCAGATGTGTCGCTTTCCAATAGTGGAGGAAAAATACAGATCATTAATTTTCACAAACTTCCAACTTTGAATTAGGGAATAATGTTTTTTATTTCTTAAATTTAGATCACATCATTTTTATATCATAACGGTAGCCATAAATTGTTGCTAACAAAATCAAAAGGGCATTATTTCCCTTTAAAGGGAGATGATGTACTTTTTATTTCTTTTCCGGTATTATTTTATGGGACATGTATGAATTAAAATGATCGGGTCCCAATTTGAAAGTGAAATACAAACTTTGTATATTTCGAAAATGCAATTTTAGCAAATTGAAAAAGCCTGTACAACTTTCCGGAGACAATGGACGGTGTAAAACATTCCCTTCATTGAAGCGCGACATATCTGACGGTTTTGTTTCCATCTAAATCGTATGTTTGCAAAAAGTCAAATTGTACGTAACTTCACGCTAGCCCGTAGTTAACGTCACATTATGACAAGCGTACGACATGGAAAATGTTCCGCCTTGCGCTGTTAAACACCGATAGGATCTCTCAAATGAGCCGGATACTGGATAGTACGTCGTGCTGGATCGGATAGTGCGTCGTGCTGGATCGGACTGCACGTCAACTGGCGTCTGGCACCAATCACGACTTACACTGAGCATTGCCAGCGATGTATGTGTTTAGTATATACTGCACTCTATCAGAGCTCCCTGTGCTGACCTTTCACAAATGTCAAACATTACCCATCACAGGATGTGCAGTGCAAACTATCTAAAAAGTGAACTGTTGACAAAATCCAGCACTCCACTACAAGAGACAACGTGTTGGCATTGGAGGACCAGTTTGCATTGACAAACAAAAATGACAGTCATTAGCAATTTCACATCTATGCAATGTCTGATGACGCACATAAATATAAATAACATTGACGTGTAAAAACGTTATTTGGTTGCCTGGGACAGCAACAACATATAATATTTTGAATTAAAGACAGCGCTTACGGAAAACTGTCTGGACGTTACATTAACGCTGGATGTAAAACGCTTTAGGTACAGGTGGATTTCTGCAGAATGTACATGTCGCTTACAATCCCGCGACCAATGGCGTCTACTCAACCACCGCCCATAAAGGCGTTTCACTGGTTGCAGATCAACAAGCAAGCCATTCGTAATATTAATCACGAATGTTTCATCGTTGACTGTGTGATTGCTTTCCCGATCGATAATGGGGAGATTTTCTTGTATAGCCACTCCCCGTACGAGACAGGCTGTATCTTTACGAGACTCCATCAAAGTAGCGCCTTAAACTGCCATGGAAAAGGCCATTTGCTACCATACATGAAAATACTATTATCAAGAACGCTGACAAACATGCATAACATCAACAAGTATGCGCAGCACATGTCAGACCTTTACTATTGAGGGCACCATTCGAGAGATACGCCTTTTGAAGAGGCTATCGCTGTCGTCGTAGCTGAATCCGCAGCTGCCCCTCCCCGTCTGCCAGCCTGTGGCGTCCTGACTGCTCGGGGCAGCGCTGACGGATCGCAGCTCGCGGCGCTTCTGCCCGAGGCTCGGCTGCAAATTTGCCAGCAACACCGCCCGATCGGCCACATCAATACTAGCCGGCAGTGTGTACGGCGGACATAACTCGCCGCGGTGTCCGGTCGCCGCTGAGCTACGGCGGCAGTTTCTGCTGGCCACTGCACAATGGGCGGGCAGCGGCATTTAGCACGACAAAATTCATTTTTGTGACTTTCTACTCGATGCAAAAAATGGTTGTAGTTAGACACACAATTGTCCATGGAATCCGAAAATGACAATGTATATCCGCCAGCATGAATCGTTTTTCGTCTAGGTGAGCTTGAACACGGAACTTTGAACGGAGAAGCGGAACCGGCATCATGTGCTGTATTTTGTGTTCAAAGCTCAAAGTGAAATACAATAAAATTACAATGCTGAACGAGTTATTATGCATTCTTTCATAAGAAGTGAGTCATGCTCTATGTGCAAATTCATGTTAGCCTTTCCAAGAATGCATTTTGAATGATTTATTAGCCATTTTATGAGAAGTGTCAAAAGCTGTGTCTGGCCGCCGCTGAGCTACGGCGGCAGTTTCTGCTGGCCACTGGGAGGAGGCGTGTGTGGCCGCGGCTGACGGCCGCCGCTGAGCTACGGCGGCAGTTTCTGCTGGCCACTGGGAGGAGGCGTGTGTGGCCGCGGCTGACGGCCGCCGCTGAGCTACGGCGGCAGTTTCTGCTGGCCACTGGGAGGAGGCGTGTGTGGCCGCGGTGTCTGGCCACCGCTGAGCTACGGCGGCAGTTTCTGCTGGCCACTGGGAGGAGGCGTGTGTGGCCGTGGCTGACGGCCTGATGCATGCTGAGCCGGCGGCCGAGCCGAGAGACGAGGCACATCAGGCGGCGGTTCCGGCGCCGGTCTGCGCCACCTCGGCCGGCCGGGCCACGCCGTCAAATTGAATCCTTGCAGCCGCCATTTGCCGTGACGTCATACCATGTGACGCCGGCCCCCGGCAGGACGGCGCGGCAATCATGGTGAGATCAATGATGGCCTTGTAAGTTGTAGGCGAACGGCTTGGTATTTGGATCCTATCGGTGCAAATAAACGTCGATTTTCGAAGGGTCTACTCAATGACCTCGCCGTTTGTAGAACTGGATGTGAGATGTTGGGAACAATGATGGCACTTGCTTCGGGAAGATGACTATTTACTGTCATGTCTGAATTGAGCAATTCACAGCCCTCGATAACTTTCTTTCTCGGTAAAGATATCCCGGGACAGGATGAGGTTTGTTTACTGGCAGCCTGAAGCCTATAACAGTGAACATTAATGCTACATTCCTGGATGTATGTGCATACGTTAGGCCGCCATTGACTCTGGGTCTCTTTCGAACGCCATTAACTGAGGGGGGACAAATATTACCTCCCCTTGTTGGTTATCTTCGAAACCAATAATCGCAGCGAGATGCACAAGGCGGCAATCGAAAGCTATCAATATTTACCCTATTTCCATGGGCAGTTTAAACTGGTTTAAAACGGAAGAGTGGTTCACTTTCCGTCGATGATGCCTACCCAGGCCATGCTCTTCTTCCCGTGGGTCTTCTTGCACTCTACGACCTTGTGCGGATTCTCGGGAGCCCATATCACTTCGTTCTTCCTGTTTGGCGCGTGTTGGAGAACAAACCACTTCTCATCACTCCACAAGACCCGCTCGAACCAGCTCGCATCGTGCGTGAGCCAGAACTGACAGGCCGCCAGTCTGGACTGCATGTTGGCTGGTGACAGGATCTGACAGGTGGGGACGATACGGCTTCCACTTCAGGTTTTTCTTAGGACCCTCCACACCTTACCGAAGGACATCCCCAGCTGGTTGGATGCCAATCTGACGTGAGCCTTGGGGCGTCGCGTGAAGAATTGCTCCACCCTCTTCACCTCATCAGCAGTGGGTTGAGCAGTGGGGTGACCTTACCGGTCGCACAGAGGCGGTCACCTTAAAGCGTCGAACCAGCCTGTGCAATGCGTTTAAAATAGACACTTTTCTGTGGCTGTTTCGAAAGAAGTGGAGTCGAAAAGCCCTCCGCACTCGCGCATATATTTTAACTCACCGTACTTGAAAACTATCCAACTGGCTTGCTCTTCAGTGAATAAGCTGTTACACTTAAAACGCGGAAGGGTCTAAAAAAACGACCAGATTAGCAGATGAGCCCATGCTCCGAAAGTACTGGACCGATCTGAGTGATTTTTTCACCATTCGATTCAGAGTGGTCTGCAACGGTGCCGTTTTGGATTTTATACAGTTTAGTTCACCCTAAATGTACCAAATTGGACCAAAACTATTAGTGCAAATTTGCCGACGAGCCCATGCTCCGAAACCATTGAACCGATCTGGGCGATTTCTTCACTATTCGATCCGGCGTGGTCCAAAACGGTGCCGTTTTGGATTTTATACAGATTGGTTCACTCTAAGTGGACCAAATTGGACCAAAACCACCAAAAACCGTTGCCGACGAGCCCATGCTCCGAAACTATGGGACTGATCTAGAAAATGTCTTCACATTCGATCCGGCGTAGTCCAAAACGGTGCCGTTTTGGATTTTATACAGATTGGTTCAGTCTAAGTGGACCAAATTGGACCAAAACCACCAAAAACCGTTGCCGACGAGCCCATGCTCTGCAACTATGGGACCGATCTGGAAGATATCTTGACCATTCGATCCGGCGTGGTCCAAAACGGTGCCCTTTTGGATTTTATACATATTGGTCCACTTTAAGTAGACCAAATTGGACCAAAACTTTTAGTGCAAATTTGCCGACCAGCCCATGCTCCGAATCTATGGGACCGATCTGAACGATTTTTTCACCATTCGATCCAGCGTGGGCCAAAACGGTGCCGTTTTGGATTTGATACAGATTGATCCACTTTAAGTGGACCAAATTGGACCACAACCAAAAAAAAAAAACGTTGCCGACGAGCCCATGCTCCGAAACTATAGGACCGATCTGGGTGATTTCTTCACCATTCGATCTGGAATGGTCCAAAACGGTGCCGTTTTGGATTTTATACAGATTGGTCCACTCTAAGTGAACCAAATTGGACCACAACCACCAAAAACCGTTGGCAACGAGCCCATGCTCCGGAACTATGAGACCGATCTGGAAGATGTCTTCACCATTTGATCCGGTGTGGTCCAAAATGGTACAGTTTTGGATTTTAAACAGATTGGTTCACTTTAAGCGGACCAAATTGGACCAAAACTTTTAGTGCAAATTTGCCGACGAGCCCATGCTCCGAAACTATGGGACCGATCTGGAAGATGCCTTCACCATTTGATCCGGTGTGGTCCAAAACGGTGCCGTTTTGGATTTTATACAGATTGGTTCATTTTAAGTGGACCAAATTGGACCAAAACTTTTAGTGCAAATTTGCCGACGAGCCCATGCTCCGAAACTATGGGACTGATCGGAGCAATTTCTTCACCATTCGATCCGGCATGATCCAAAACGGTGCCATGTTGGATTTTTATACAGATTGGTCCACTCTAAGTAGACAAAATTGGACCAAAACTTTTAGTGCAAATTTGCCGACGAGCCCATGCTCCGAAACTATGGGACCGATCCGGGCGATTTCTTCACCATTCGATCCAGCGTGGGCCAAAACGGTGTTGTTTTGGATTTTA
The DNA here is from genome assembly GCA_036785665.1 of Chirona hameri. Lineage (NCBI taxonomy): Eukaryota > Metazoa > Arthropoda > Thecostraca > Balanomorpha > Balanidae > Chirona > Chirona hameri. The sequence continues at coordinate 103,696 of JAXIVJ010001350.1, forward strand.
TACAGATTGGTACACTTTAAGTGGACCAAATTGGGCCAACACTTTTAGTGCAAATTTGCCGACGAGCCCATGCTTCGAAACTATGGGTCCGATCTGGGAGATTTCTTCACCATTCGAACCGGCATGGTCCAAGACGGTGCCGTTTTGGATTTTATACAGATTGATCTACTCAGTTTTGGCCCATGCTCCGAAACTATGAGACCGATCTGGGAGATGTCTTCACCATTCGATCCGATGTGGTTTAAAACGGTGCCGTTTTTGATTTTATACAGATTGGTCCACTTTAAGTGGACCAAATTGGACCAAAACTTTTAGTGCAATTTGCCGACGAGCCCATGCTCCGTAACTATGGGTCCGATCTGGGATATTTCTTCACCATTCGATCTGGCGTGGTCCAAAACGGTGCCGTTTTGGATTTTATACAGATTGGTCTACTTTAAGTTGACCAAATTGGACCAACACCACCAAAAACATTTGCCAACGAGCCCATGCTCCGAAACTATGGGACCGATCTGGGTGAGTTCTTCACCATCGTGGTCTGAAATGGTGCGGTTTGGGATTTTATACAGACCAGAGGGCCTGTATTCGCAATGGGCAATTTATATAGCCAGCTAATTTATATAGCCAGCCGTATCACGTTCCTGTTCCCGTGTCCCCGTGTTCCATTTCCGTGTCCCGTTCCCGTTATCATATCTGTTACCGTATTCCCGTATACGTTACCGTATTCCCGTATCCGTTACCGTATTCCCGTATCCGTTACCGTATTCTCGTTCCCATTCCTGTATCCCGTTCCTATATCCCGTTCCTGTATCCCGTTCCTGTATCCCGTTCCTGTATCCCGTATCCCGTATCCCGTATCCCGTATCCCGTATCCCGTATCCCGTATCCCGTATCCCGTATCCCGTATCCCGTATCCCGTATCCCGTATCCCGTATCCCGTATCCCGTATCCCGTATCCCGTATCCCGTATCCCGTATCCCGTATCCCGTATCCCGTATCCCGTATCCCGTATCCCGTATCCCGTATCCCGTATCCCGTATCCCGTATCCCGTATCCCGTATCCCGTATCCCGTTCCGGTATCCCTTATCCCGTTCCGTTATTCCGTTCCGGTATCCCGTATCCCGTTCTGGTATCCCGTATCCCGTTCCGGTATCCCGTATCCCGTTCCCATATCCCGTGCCCGTATTCCGTTCCCGTATCCCGTGCCCGTATTCCGTTCCCGTATCCCGTCCCCTATCCCGTGCCCGTATTCCGTTCCCGTATCCCGTGCCCGTATTCAGTTCACGTATTCCGTTCCCGTATCCCGTGCCCGTATTCCTTTCCCGTATCCCGTGCCCGTATTCCGTTACCGTATCCCGTGCCCGTATTCCGTTCCCGTATCCCGTGCCCGTATTCCGTTCCCGTATCCCGTGCCCGTATTCCGTTCCCGTATCCCGTGCCCGTATTCCGTTCCCGTATCCCGTGCCCGTATTCCGTTCCCGTATCCCGTGCCCGTATTCAGTTCCCGTATTCCGTTCTCGTATCCCGTGCCCGTATTCCGTTCCCGTATCTCGTGCCCGTATTCCGTTCCCGTATCCCGTGCCCGTATTCCGTTCCCGTATCCCGTGCCCGTATTCCGTTCCCGTATCCCGTTCAGTCTATGCCAAAACACCCACGCTAGTTAAATGCCTGAAATGTCATCCGGCGTCAACAAAATCTCCCTGAGGGAGGTGCGACGTTATATAGTCATGGGTTTATTATTGAAGCATTGTTGAAGTCTTGACCAATATTCAACGATATTTAACTCGAGGAAATTATTTCGCAACGTTGGCTTCGGTAATAGTTTACGTTTGACTTCAGCATAAGTGCCTACGTTTGATATCAGCAGCCTATGAGCGATTAGCAGAATATTTTGGGTGGGTATAGGTCAGCAAGAACGGCGCTATCTGTCTGTGTAAATTTGACGGTCAAGTTTGCCCTCGTTTTGGGTGTTACGGCGGTGTGAAGGATGCAACTGTCCAAAAATATTGCATTTAAATTTCAACACCTAAATATTAGTCACACAGCTTTGTGTAACATATAATTTTAAGACAGTACCTGCGCCTGCAAAATGGTGCCCGAGGCAGCTTTCTACGTCCAACGGTTTCCGAGCACCAATTTAAATCCTGAATATGCCAATGTTATCATAAAAGTGGTCACAACTTTGCACGTGGCACGCCCTTCGGTCTGAACGACACGTAATGCGCCAGGCCAATCGATTCTTTATCACATAGTGTTGCTCGCATCCCGCTACGACCCTCGGTTGCCGAGCTAGCGGCCAGGGAACGGCGCGGAATTGGCCCGTTTTTCGCCATTTCAGAATTGCGCGTTTCCCATGTTAAACGAATGGCGCACTCGCCCACGTGCCGACGCCCCACCGTCGGTCCTATTAAGCCCAACATTTAATACGACCTGTTGAATCACGGGACCAAAAAGTCTTGAAAAAAATTACCCTCATACCTCATCAGACGGTTGCACAGGAACCGATTTAGTGCGTCACCCCGACGGCGGCGGCGGATCTTTTAGGATTTATAATATGGAGATTGGTCCACTCTAAGTGGACCAAATTGGACCAAGACCACCAAAAACCGTTGCAGACTAGGCCATGCTCCGAAACTATGGGACCGATCTGGGAAATGTCTTCACCATTCGATCCGGCGTGGTCCAAAACGGTGCCGTTTTATATTTTATAGATTGGTTCACTCTAAGTGGACCAAGTTGGACCAAAACCACCAAAAACCGTTACCGGCGAGCCTATGCTCCGAAACTATGGGACCGATCTGGAAGATGTCTTCACCATTCGATCTCAAACATTTGTCTCAAACCTCACTGGGGGTTTGAGTTTGAGATTTGTCTCTCAAACATGGTGTCTCAAACATTTCAACAAATCAAGAAAGGAAAATTGTTTTTGCAAACAAAATAAATCATACCAGCAAAACAGCCCCAGTTAAACAAGATACGTATACAGAGGCCAGCCAGTCAGCATTACACCCGTGACGTCATGCAACAGCAATTGAAAGGAGATAACCTTAACATGGTTGGATTTTTTTCCCGGCAAAAATTTCCCGCCAAAAATATTTCAAATAATTGCGCTACATTCAAAGTTAATTAAATGCAATAATGTGTATCCACCAGCAAATTAACGTACATAAATATTTGAAATTACTATTTTCAATTTCAGGTCAGCACTGAGTAGACCCAACTTGATCAGGCTCATCAGAGAGTTTCCGACCACGTCGACCGGCCCACAGTTTCGGAGAATGGGCTCGTCGGGAACGGTTTTTGGTGGCTTTGGTCTAATTTGGTCCACTTAGAGTGGACCAATCTGTATAAAATCCAAAACGGCACCGTTTTGGACCACGCCGGATCGAATGGTGAAGAAATCGCCCAGATATGTTCCATAGTTTCGGAGCATGGGCTCGGCAAATTTGCACTAAAAGTTTTGGTCCAACTTGGTCCACTTAGAGTGGACCAATCTGTATAAAATCCAAAACGGCACCGTTTTGGACCACACCGGATCGAATGGTGAAGACATCTCCCAGATCGGTATCACAGTTTCGGAGCATGGGCTTGTCGGCAACGGTTAATGGCAAGGGTGAGACGCTAGGCGAAGTCAAAGCGAGGCATGCAACCGAGCAAGGTACATAAGGTAATGTTTGGATTTTGGTCACGGGGGAACTGTCACTGGATGCTGTTTTGGGTTGAAATGCGAATTTTGTATTATTTCACCGGGTTGTTGATGCAGGAGGGTGACTTGAGGATACTTTGTAGTAGTATCTATCAGGTGAAAGTATTTTTACATCTGGATTACACTAGTTTCACATTCACCTACAATTATGTTGAAGATCGTTGAGTGACGAATGCGCCGCCGTAAATAAACATGGCGGCCGCGCCGGTCGAAGGCGTAATTCTTTTGGTAGAGCGAGAAGTGCCACGAGACGGTCTACGAAAGGAAATACGCGTCTCCCGATTCGGCCACCCCATTGGTGGAAATCGAGCTGGAAAGTGACGCCATGGGACAGGGTGGACACGTTACGGAGATAGCCATGCCACCCCCTGATTCCCAGCGAGTTCTGTGCTGTTAACTTAGTAACATATGTCGAATTTCGGGTTAACATAGAGGGCCAATGATTGCTTTTAAGGTAGAGATTGAAAACGGCGAGTATTTGGTAAATAATACGGATATATAAGATCGAATTAGAAACTAGATACTCAACAAGACCCTCAGCACAAAATAAAGATGGATTTTTGGCTGGCCCGGCTAAAGCAACATCGTGGGAAAATTGGAAAGGAAACACTTGTGAGGCAAGATTGAAGAAACTCTTCCAAGAAATGAGGAAGTCAGAACTCAACGAAGCGATAATTTTGTATTCATGGAAGCACGTTACGGAACGAAGCGCTAATTGCCCCGGCCGTCGGGCGTTCCGCGGCCCATTGGGAATTTGGCCGAAAATATCACGAAATTGCTTCTTACCGTGATTTAAAACATATCATAGTTGATCTTCACGCACATTAGGATACGAGTACATTAACACATTGGCTACACGATGAGCTATAGCATATCGTTCTGTCAGTTGTACTTAACGCGCCCAATTGCAGTAAATATTTGTCTCAATTGCAGTAAAGATGCACGGTAGTTTAACGATTGTATTTCTCCCGAATTCGAGCAGTTTTCAAACCCAATTGATTTCATCGGGATATTTGGGAATTAGGCAGGAGTTATCTTCATCTTCACGCAGATCCCTATATAAAAATGTATGTGGAATCATATGGTGGCACTTGTTTTTGGTGTGGTGTTGCAACTTAACGCGCCCCATTGCAACTTATTTAACCCTATTCCCCCCGAATTACGTTAACCTGCGGCGGGGGGGGGGGGGGGGGTTCAGTTATCTCGAGAACCGCTCAGTCGATTTTGATGGGACGAACACCATTCGATTTGTCATGAAAAGATCTTTCTTTTTGGACCTCTATTTTTTTCCAATGTGGGCGGGGGCGGCAGAGGGGAAAAATACGTAAATGTTTTTTTTAAAGGTCATTGCGGTCATGAGGTATCACCGATTGTCATGCAACAAACGTTTTTGAGCTTGAAATGTACAGGTCTTCAATATATCAAAAGACAAATACAAAAACAAAATCATAGGCGTAGTCAGCAGATGTAAATTGGGGGATTTTCGGATAACAAATATGCGATGTTCGTGCTTATTTGGGACGATATGAACGTCATATGTGGACATTATTTGCTGTAATTTGTTAGATGTAATATATTGCGCATAGGCGGATCCAAGTAAACAACGTGGGTGGTGGGTGGGTGGGGGGGTACTCACCATCCACGTCACGCTTTTTTTTAGCAACTTGCTAATTTGAAGGTGGAGCAAACGCATGTTTTGAAGGGTCTTCTCTACGCCGCATACACTTTTCACACACATATGTTCATTTTAGATTGGATTAATGCACTGTTAAAGCAATGGCGCACTCTGGAAGGGGTATGGTGCGAAAAACCACCGGGGGGGGGGGGGGGGGGCAGAATCTGCCCCCGCAGGGAATAGGGTTAAGCAAATTTTGCATCACGAAAAAGGTGAAAATAGCGTGCATTCATTTATGAACGATTCTGAATATATCCGCATATCTGCATATCCGAATTCATCACAGACGGCTGTTTTGTGTTTATCCACAGTTGGTTATCTGCAAAACATATTTGGCTGTGAAATGTTCTTAAAATCTACGGGATGTTAAAATGTATCTTAGGTCAGCGGAGGTCAGTGACTTCGGTTGACCTGTGACAGAGCATGGCCCCAATTGAGCATATAATTATGCAAAATATGGGTGCCAATTTCAAATTTGAAATCTGTGTCACTAATTGTCCTAGAAGCTATCAGAGTCCAAAAATGTCATCTCAGGTCAGCGGAGGTCAGTGTCTTCGGTTGACCTGTGACATAGCATGACCCCAATTGAGCATATAATTAAGCAAAATATGGGTGCCAATTTCAAATTTGAAATCTGCGTCACAAATTGTCCTAGAAGCTATCAGAGTCCAAAAATGTCATCTCAGGTCATCGGAGGTCAGTGACCTCGGTTGACCTCTAAAAGGGTCATCCAATGTCACCTGTTAAAACCAGTGAATATGTGTTATGCTCCTGAACATTTATATAACACCGTTTTACCTATAGGTAATACGTATATGTGGGCCATACACTATTCCTAGGTCATGCTAGGTCATGGAAGATCAGGTCAAGCTCAAAACTCGGGAAGTGATTGAATTCGTCAAACGGAAGCTACCCTCCAAATTTGACGTAAATTGGGCCAAATAAACCCACATTATGACAAGCGACATGAAAATAGCCTCGGGGCATTGCTCCGTTTCACTTCCTTGCCAATGGACATACGCAAAGGGCGGTATCTAAAAAAGTTGAAAAGTCTCCACCCTTCTTTTTTTTGCACGTTCTTAGAGGATGTTACTTACGTTCATTTATTGTGCCAAGTTTGGACTAGTTACGAGCAGGCAACTTATAGAGACAAAATATATTTTTATTATTATTTTGACCTCGTCAGGTCAAAGGTCATATTGAGGTCACGTTAAATTTCCCCCCTTTTTCCGAATGTTCAAACCCTGTGGGGTATTCGATATTAGTTTTATTCCGCTAAGTCTATTAGCACAGAAGATATAAGCATTTTAAAGCTTTTATTTGACCTTACAAAAGTTGAGTTTATGATTTAATGTTTTGTATGAATTTTCGAGCACGGTTCATGATCACATACACAAACCTAAAAAACACACCGATTAGCTTGCCAGCAGCAACTGTCGACGAAAACAACTTTACTGACAATGAGCGTGACAATCTGTTCGTATACACTTTCAACGAAATAAGTAAAAAACAAGCTGTTGTCTAAACTTAGACTAAGTTTCAAATGCATGTGATTACATAGTTATGAGATGATACGCCAGGAGGAGATATTTCTGTTCATGACGGGTTTCAACTGACGAATGAAGAGCGATTCACATATCTTACGATGGGGATGATCTTTTGTTTTTGCTAAATGTGAACTGAAAGAGGTATTCATTACGCGGGATTCGATAGTCACCATGGACCGAAATAAAGTGATCAATGAAATAAATGAAATAAAGTGATCTTACATAACCACAGCGTTAAAAATACTAAAAGAAAATATAAGCGTTTGATTGATATAAAGTACGCAAAAAAAATCGTGACATTCGATGACCTCTAAATATGACCCTTGAGGTCACCTGGAGCTTAAAGTATGTGTGTATGTTTCTTTTACATGACACTACGGGTGTAACAATTTTCATCAAAATCGGGTGGGGGGGGGGGGGGGGGGGGGGTCGGGGAATTTTGTGTTCGGTCAGACATGGCCCCTTATTCCACTAATGATCACGCATAAATGAAGGAAGCCGGGCAGTTATTTTCGTTTCACGTGGATAATATCGAACGGACAACGACGGAAATGGTTGGAAACGAATGAAAAATCATTTTTATAGCACACAGAAATCATTTTCCAGCCCCAGAGCTCATATTATTTAGGACAGAGGTAGAAGTCAAGGACTCAGTAGCAAAACGATCGTTCCGTAACGAAAGGAACAGGAACCGGCATGGTACACTTTGCTGCTGAGACGTACCTAACCTACCTAACTCTTCTATCCGCTAAACATCAGCGGATGTAAGTGTAACTCAGTTATTATTATCAAGAAGTGTTAAAGGAAACAGTCCACCTTGAACAAATCTCAGACATGATTGAGAGAAGCTAGAAATGAATTATCATGTTACTAGTAAGCCATACAAATGTATATGAACGCGGAAAAAGCAAATGATAATGTCAGTTATTTGGTTCCAATTCAGATGTTTTCTTGACTTTTGAGAAGCTCATATCTCTGCAACCGCACGTCCGATTGACAAACGGACTTCTTTTCTGAGCAGCCTCATCTAAACTACCCTGTTTGAGATCTACAAGTTTCGTGTGTGGTTAGGGACCCCTCAGCCCCCACTTTCACATAACTCAGAGATGGGGTGACTGCAAGTGCGCACGTGCACACCCCTATTATATATATCAGGAACGGCTGAGCCGATTGTGTTCAAATTTGGTGCGTGGTTAGGGACCTCTCATCCGCCAGTTTCCCGCAAGTCGGTGGTGGGATGCCTCTGCACGTGCGTACGTGCACACCCCTATTATGTATCTCAGGAACGGCTGAGCCAATTGTGTTCAAATTTGGTGTGTGGTTAGGGACCTCTCAGCCGCCGCCTTTCCACAAGTCAGGGGTGGGGTGGCTTTGCGCGTGCGCACGTGCACACCCCTATTCTATATCTCTGGAACGGCTGAGCCAAATTTGGTGTGTGGTTAGGGACCTCTCAGCCCCACTTTCCCACGAGTCAAAGGTGGGTGCCTCTGCACGTGCGCACGTGCTCACCATTTTTGTGTATCTCAGAAACTACTTGCCCGATCGAGTTGAAATTCCCCATACATTTCCTTCGCGCTCGCTCGTTCATCGCCAACTTACTTCGCCTTACTGGTTATAGACGATTTTAGCGATATATCTCTCAAAGTTCATTCGTGCAATGAAGGAATAAGGTACTGAAACAACATATTCTTGTCCAGCGCTATATATTTAAATGTGTATAATACTTATTCACCAATCCTTACGTCATAATCATAGCCGTTTTCACGAAGGATTTTGCGTTTGGGACGATTGCAGCGTTTGGGGCGTTTGGGGCGATTGGGGCGATTGGGGCGTTTGGGGCGTTTGGGGTAAATGGGTCTATAGCTTGTAAGAACACGGCTTTTCCCTGTGATTTTTGGTATCAATCACAATTTTATGAATTCATGTATAAGTATATGCTCTTACAGTGTAATATTTACCGTTAGTTTGCTTTGAATATTCACATTCATGAGCAAATCTGGCAATTTTGGGTTGTGTTAGTTCCTTCTACAAAAAATATCGAAAACGCCCCAAATGAGGTTAAAAAGTATACTAGATAATCAGCTTTGATTAAATAAAATATGCAATTGACAGTTAGTTAGGGGAAAACTGAAGATATTAATGACAAAGAAATATAACATTATGATGAAAAACGCAATCAAATGTCAAAAGCATAGACAGACCTTAATTCAACGTCGCTCCGTCCCGCTGAGATCGCCCAATTTAGAGCGGTAACTTCGTTGGTTTCCGAAAACCGAAACAATCCTTACGCATTTCGAATCACACCAAATGTTTTTGATATGATTAATTGATTAATTGATGAATCTAAAAAGAAACTGAAAAGACCTCAGAAAGGGCATTTATAAACCCATGAAACATGCGGGCTTTCTGCAGCCACTGGTACTGAACACTCAAAAATGGCTGCTCTAGATCGAACGGACGCCATTTATGGGCGCAGACCACGGCTCTGCGCATGCGCAACGTGACGTCAGGCGACCGGCCGGCTGGTCGCCATGGTGACCAGCCGGCCGGCGCCGGAGCCAAGTGTGCAACGTGACGTCAGGCGACCGGCCGTCCCGTCGCCATGGTGACCGGGCGGCGGCGCCTGCGCAGAGCCAGCGCAGAGCCGGAGCCAGCATTCCCGTCATCTTACAACAAATGATCAAAACGAAATCGCTAATTATCATTAATCCTTGCTTTGAAAAGTGAATATGACTGCAAATATGAATGGACTAATTCATCTAGTTTTCATTGAAATAAGCTATTATTCCTGAAAACCATGTCGTTGCAAAATATGACCATTTCCCGAACCAGCCACTTCCGGGATTCGAGCAAGATGGCGTCGCACAAACACCCCAGCCGTCTGGCAACACCAGTGCTAGTTTAAGATGAAATTGTTAATTTTAAGTAAACTATGGTGTTATCATTAAATGGAATTTCCAGAAAAATGCATTACTTCATAAAGTTGCGATTGATACCAAAAATCACCTGGAAAAGCCGTGTTCTTACGAGCTATAGACCCATTTACCCCAAACGCCCCAATCGCCTCAAACGCAAAATCCTTCGTGAAAACGGCTAATCATACGTCAAATCAGCCAATCAGCGCTAGGAGCCACACAAGGATACTCGTTCAGACTTCTAGGACTCCGGTAAGCCAATTTTAATTCACCCTCGCCCTATGGGGTGCCTGACAGGCCCCCCTGAGGTTTTTCTTGAATAACTTTTTACACATGTATTGCATCTTGCTGAAATTTATGGTAGCTGAGTTGACAACAATTATACGTATGCTGTAAAAATTTAATTGAAATTGGTTGAGTAGTTTGGGAGATAATCATGTTTTGATGACGTCATGTTGGTAAAAAAAGAGAAATATTTGAAAAATCGTAGAAAACAGAGTTTTAAAGCAAATAGCAAACGCAATTTGCCGAAGATACAAAATGGCATTCTCTTTCAAATGACAATCTCGGATTTGCAAAATTTTGGGTTTTTGACCCCTAAAATAAAAAAAAAACATTTTTTTTTGGGAAAAATTCCCACAAAGTCAAAATTTTCAAAGATATTAAAAAAACGGAATATATGTGAGAGAACTCAGTATGGACAATACACAATTTCAAAGCAATATCTTCATTTTTGACTGAGTGATGGCTCCCTAAGTGTAAGAAACTGATGACGTCATTTTTTTAATAACTTTTTATACTTTTTTTTGACAAGATACGAACAAATAATTACCTTTTTTGTATTTTTGAGCCAAAATTAGTCTAGGAGCATACCTTTTATTTACATTTATTAATTTCGAATTTTGAGGTTTTCTGAAGAGCAAAATCGCTGTTCTGGACGTGGTAAATCCGAGGTCATTCACTTGACCTGGAAGGTCACTCGTTGACTTGAAACCTAAAAATTGCATACTGTTAGATTCCTCTCATGACAGGCAACATGCTGGTTCTTATCGCATTGCTTTACGTTGCTTGGTTTGGAAGTTAACAGGGGGGGGGGCTGTCAGGCCCCCCGTAGGGTGAAGGTGAAAAAGCTCCCGTAGGGCGTGGGTTAATTAAGGTTTTTCTATGAAGATGTGAAAGCTTTTCATGCCCATTTTCGAGCATGGACTACAACTTGGCTATCTGAACTCAAAATCCCATGTTAAAGGTGAACTGTTTCCTTTTGCGGTGAAGTGAAATGTTTGCTCTGCGTTGTTGTTTTGATTTAATGTGTTAATAAATGTCCTCCTTAAATTTATGTTTTAAGAACTGGGCGCATGGCTGAAACTTCACATAGATACAATATAACAATTAATAATTAATCATATATGTCGTTTCTTGGCCAGGAAGAGAGTATCTTACCTAAAAAGAATCCTGCTAACTCTTCCTTAATCATATTTTCCCAACTTACAATATCCGCCAGCGTTGTTCTATGGTCTTAAATTAGCGCACCAATTCCACTAATGGTGCATGCGTCGCAAGCGCCGTCACACATCACTAGGGTCGTGACGTCACAAACAAAATCAAGAATGTTTTTTTTTAAATACGAGAAGTTAAGAGGTAGTTTTTTTAAGAGGTAGTAGGACTGAAAGCAGTCTAAGATGTGTGTGAGAAGTATATCGAAAAATCGAGAAAAACGCGCTGATTTTTGTATGCGTTAAAACCCACTACCTGTCCCCAACCCCATTGTAGGATTTGTGCTGTGCATATTTTACCAAAAGCAACTATACCTCGTTCCACTCCAAGTTTGCGGCCGAAGCACTTGAATAATAACAGCACGCGAAAAAGTCTCACGAGGTCAATTTTAGGTTCAATTGCAAAATGCAAATGCAGTGCAAATTGCTGAAAGCACTACGGCCGCAAACTTGGAGTGAGACGAGGCATAGTACACCTGTAAATAGTCCAACCATCGGCTGGCGTGAAACATTGCCGGCTTGGGTCGTTAAAAGCCTCTAAATAGGTTTGTGGCTTCCCCGTATGGTGGCAGCGGCACTCCACTGGAGGTCAGGTCGGCGGCCGGTGGCCGCTGCGAGGTAATGGTGGTTCGGCGTCTGGCGCCGGGGGGGGGGGGGGGGGGGCAGGGGCCAGCGGGCGCGGTCACTGCGCCGCGTTGATAGCTGTGACGCCGGGCTGGGGGCAGTGGAGCCAGACGTGCCTCACCCGTCACACCGAGTTGTCCCCTCCCGACCCAAGACTGGCAACTCTGAGACCAGTGCGGTGTCGCAGCTGCAGTGGGACTGAGTGAACCTGTTGGAGTGAACCTGTTGGAGTGACCGTTCGCGCTGGATTGCCGACGGTCTGCTGCTACCGGAGCTCAAACCCGGTTGTGCATTTACCTCTTGTGGCGTGTGATGAAAATCGCGTTTGAAGATTCAGCCTGACAAAGGACCACCTGTTGCCCCGCCAGCTGTTGCGCCGCCACCGCTGTCACCGTCGTCAGTTGTCACTGCCGCTACTGCCGCCGCTGGAAAGCCTTCCTTCGCCATCGAGTGCCGAGCGGAGAGTGTCCGTCTCCGCCTAATTTGCTTCCTTCCTTCTCGCTCAGTGCATCACGTCTCATCAAAACAGCGGACATAGCGCGCGATAAGGCGTTAGCTTGCGCCGCTCGCTACCCTATGTAGAGCGGCGTGTTTTCCGAAGGGCAGGCCCGGGCGCCGGGACACATTAGGCGGCGGCAGACTGCTGACGGCTGTTATTGGACGACAGGGTGGCCGGACGGAAGAAAACAGTGCTGACCGGGCCGCAGCTGACAGACGGAACGGGGCGGAACGGGGCGGAACGGCGTCACCGGCCACCGGCGAACCCGGCGGGAACGAAGCGGCGGGCACTGGCCGGCGGGCACTGGGCGGAAAGTATGGCAGAGTAAGTCTGACGAGGAGCATTGCAGGACTGCAGAGACAGGACCGCGGGACACGGCTTAGGACTGTGGGAAACAGAAGAGGGCTGTATAAAACAGAAGAGGACTGTAGAAACCAGAAGAGGAGTCTAGGAAACAGAAGAGGACTGTAGAAAACAGAAGAGGAGTGTAGGACACAGAAGAGGACTGTAGGAAACAGAAGAGGACTATAACACATAAGAGGAGTGTAGGAAACATAAGAGGACTGTAGAAAACAGAAGAGGACTGTAGAAAACAGAAGAGGAGTGTAGGAAACAGAAGAGGACTGTATAAAACAGAAGAGGTCTGTATAACACAGAAGAGGACTATAAAAAACAGAAGAGGACTGTAGAACACAGAAGAGGACTTTACAAAAAAGAAGAGGACTGTAGAAAACAGGAGAGGAGTGTAGGAAACAGAAGAGGACTGTAGAAAACAAGAGCACTAGAAAACAGAAGAGGACTGTATAACACAGAAGAGGACTGTATAAAACAGAAGAGGACGGTAGAAAACAGAAGAGGACTGTATAACACAGAAGAGGACTGTACAAAACAGAAGATGACTATAGAAAACAGTAGAGGAGTGTAGGAAACAGAACAGGACTGTATAAAACAGAAGAGGGCTATACAACAGAAGAAGAGTGTATGAAACAGAAGAGGACTGTAGAAAACAGAAGAGGAGTGTAGGAAACAAAAGAGGACTGTAGAAAACAGAAGAGGAGTGAGGAAACAGAAGAGGACTGTATAACACAGAAGAGGACTGTATAAAACAGAAGAGGACTGTATAAAACAAAAGAGGACGGTATAAAACAGAAGAGGACTGTAGAAAACAGAAGAGGACTGTATAAAACAGAAGAGGACTGAATACAACTGAAGAAGACTTTACCAAACAGAAGAGGGCTGTAGAAAACAGAAGAGGAGTGTAGGAAACAGAAGAGGACTGTAGAAAACAGAAGAGGACTAGAAAACAGAAGAGGAGTGTAGGAAACAGAAGAGGACTGTAGAAAACAAGAGGACTAGAAAACAGAAGAGGACTGTAGAACACAGAAGAGGACTGTAGAACACAGAAGAGGACGGTATAAAACAGAAGAGGACGGTAGAAAACAGAAGAGGACTGTATAACACAGAAGAGGACTGTAGAAAACAGAAGAGGACTGTAGAAAACGGAAGAGGACTGCGGAAAACAGAAGAGGGCTGTATAACACAGAAGAGGACTGTATAAAACAGAAGATGATTGTATAAAACAGAAGAGGACTGTAAAAAAACGACAGAGGTCTGTATTACAAGGCAGACAACTGTAGAAAACGGTAGAGGGCTCTAAAAATCAGCGAGGACGGTAGACCAGTTCGAGCTCAGTATCTGCAGGCCACAATGGGCGTGGCGATAAATATGAGAGCCGTGACTCATTTCGACGTTTGTACGTTCTTCTCGAAGTTTGACGAGCAGATTGGGGACATTCGTCCATGAGCCTCGAGAGGTGACCGCGTTGTCGGCGGCAGCAGGTTTGTAAGAACGTACCAGCCGGGTGCGTGCGGCAGTGGTGAGTCTAGACTGGTCCCCCTCTTCTGCTCTGCGTAACCAACAGATATGGCAGTCCGATTGCCTGTCTCGGACTGGGTAGACTTGTCACACCTGACCACTGATGAATCCGACACTCAGTCCGATGCGGGTGACGACCCTGAGCCTCTCCAAGCGGCTGGGTGCCGACTGATGACGTCTGGTGACGCTGCTGACGCTGCTGACGCTGCCGACCAGGCGCGACGCTGCTCCCTCTCCGCCGCGCTCCACGCGCTGACTCAGGACGTCGCCGGAAACGTGCTACGAGATGACCCGTGCTGGCTTGTCGACTGTCAGGAGTCAGCCCAGGAGGAGCGGTGTATACCGCGCGGTGACGTCAGGGGTGTCAGGCTGGATGACTACGCCGGACACCAGGGAGAGGGCGAGGAACTACAGCTGTTTGCACTCACCAGGGAGTCTTCAAACCGTTTCCTGTCATCCACCGCTAGCGTGAGTCTCAGTAGCCAGTCATCGGGAAGTGACGCAGCGGTCCGGGTCAGACGACCTCTGTACCTACACCGCCAGACCTCGCTGACAGCGCCACTGGACCGCAGTGGACCGGGGTGGTCCTCACTGGACCGCAGTGGTCCGGGGTGGTCCTCACTGGACCGCAGTGGACCGGGGTGGTCCTCCGGCCGTGTCCAGGGCGGCGGAGGCAGGGTGGCGCGGTGTCTGTCGATGCCTGCTGCGCCTCCGCCGGCCGCCCGGTCCCCAGTGCGGTACCTTCCGGAGAGGGTTGTGCGGGGGATCCACACGCACTACTATCCAGAGGGAGGCTGGGGCTGGTGCGTGCTCGGCTGCGCCTCTGTGCTGCACGCGGTGCCGGCTGGTCTCCAGCCTGGATATGGTGGTATCTGTCACACCGTGCTGCAGAGATTCCTCGCCAATGGAACGGAACCGGCCACGCCGGCACAGCTGGCCATGGCAGGTCAGTACATACTTCATCTCAACTACACACACACTGGCATCATGGGACTGGTTGTGCCTATTTTGTTTGATTGTAAAGCCAGGATAAAATGTCACACTTTTCGTAGCTTTTCTACAGAGCAGAGCTACAACGGATTGTATTATTTACCTTTCATAAAAAACTGGAATACAAATACAAAACTGTGTTGAAAACAAAGTCCGTTGAAAGGGTGTGGGGGGGGGGCAAGTTTCCCGATGGTCATGGAGTGTCACTAATACAATACATCAAGACGTAATTTGATTCAATTCTAACGAACTTAATATGCTGTCCAGATGCCCGTGAAACAAAACGATTTCATGTATAATGTATGTTGGTTGATCCAAAGGAAATTTGCAATTATATTAAAAAAGGCTCTCTTACCAAGGCAAGTGGTAAACGGAAAAGTATTCTTCGCAAAATCAAATCTGTGAGCTTATTAGTCAGCGAAAATATTGTATCGTTACCTTATACAATATTTCATGCTATGCATTTACAAGGGGTTCGATCAGACTGAGAGCTGTGCCACAATGATATTCCCTCGCCGTCTAATCTAGCCGCGCCTGTTTTGGACCGCCTCCGACAGGAGCGCTGCGGTCACCCGCCACTTCCCCGGCGGGAGGCCACAGTTCCGAATCGGACCGCTCCGCGCTGGTTCCACAGCTCGCGTCCGGCCGGAGACGGCAGTGTGTGGTGTGTGGTGTGTGGTGTCTGGTGGACGAGTCCCCTGTGGGACAGTGTGAGGTGGACTGACTTCTCCGTGGAACAGAGGCTGTGGTGAACAGTACCGGCTATTCTGGTGGTACTACAGGTCGCGGCGGTCGCAGTAGTGACGGTGGTGGGTCGCACTGGCGGATCCAGGGGGGGGGGGGGGGGGGGGGGGGGGGCGGCAGAGGTTAAAGCCCCCCTTCCAAAAATCGACAGGGGCGACAATAGAAATTAGCCCCCCCAAAAACAAAAAACATCCGCTGAAACTGGCGATGAAAAATGGGTACCCAAAGTCTGCGAAAAAAAAAATATGGAAATATGGAAAGTGTGGAAAGTGAATATGGAAAGTGGCGCGTCTGACGCTATTTTGGAGTGATTCACAACCAACGTAAGTTATAATTTTCCCGCGCAGCGTCACAGCCTTTGGTCTCCTGCTGCCTGCTGGGTGGCAGAGGAGCGCGTGTGTGAATTGCCTTGTATCACTGGCGGATCCAGGGGGGGGGGGGGGGGGGGGGGGGGGGGGGGGGGGGGGGGGGGGGGGGGGGGGGGAGGGGAGGGAGGGGGAGGGGAGCGGCAGGGGCAAAAGCCCCCCTTCCAAGCTCGACAGGGGCGTAAATATAAATTAGCCCCCCTCCCCCCAAAAAAACGCTGAAACTGGCGATGAAAAATGGGTACTGCTTGCGAAAACAAAATAACTTTTTGCGGAATAGATAAATATGTTTTTTCTTCGCTCGTGTATCCTCTATTTGGTAGCATTTTGGTAGCAGTAGGGATAGGCAAAGTTGCGCGTCTGACGCTATTTTGGAGTGATTCAGAACCAACGTAAGCTATAATTTTACACGCAGCGTCGCAGCCCTTGGTCTTCTGCTGCCTGCTGGGTGGCAGAGGAGCGCGTGAGTGAATTTCCTTGCATAGGTACCTATGTTGTGTGCAATTCGTCTACTAGTATTAAGTAGGGTAATTAGGTTCAGTTTAAAAACAAAATCCCAATGTTCTTCTTTTTGTAGCTAGGGAATTCCACGACAAATCGACAAAACAAAGTCTCAGACTCAGACTCAGACTGTTTATTAAAGTACTCCGCAATGTACTTGCGGCTATTACTGCTTCTGTGCAAGATTACACAGTCATGTCACCGATTTTGACCAAAGTTGGTATATGGAGTAACCTAGGGCGCTAAAGCGAGCTGTGAAAGTTGTAATGCAATGCAAGCAGTGGTTCCGGAGATATTGCCTCGGGCATTTTAATAAGGTCACGGTGCAGGTCAATCTTTGTCAGCACATATGGCAGCAAATTTAAGGAGCAATATATATTTATTATATGTCATTAGAATGGCAATGAGCTGTTTTATAACATGCTGATGTTTATTTTTTTAATTTTCGAAAATTTCCAAATTTAGTGGTTACGTTTTCGAAATTGTACAACTTTTTTGTATACCTTTTCTCAAACGTGTTTTAATTTTAGCTATGCTATTATTACGTGTAAGGACTTGTCAATTAAGTGCACAAATACAATTGAGGGATATTTGCCTCCAAATATCTTTTTTCATTTTACATGCTATTTTACATACAAAATATGTTATTCGCTAATAACATATGACTGAATAAAACTAGAATGGTACGGTTAACGCCATTTTGCTGTTCCCATCAAGACGAGTTTAATGCTCGAGTTAAATGCATGACCTTTTTTGTTTGTTGACATTTCATGATCTTGACCTTAAATTTCAAAGTGAGTATTTTGTTTTGAAATTTTGAACCTTTTTTGGATACCCAAGCCAAATGTATTTCCTATTTTTGTCTATATTATTGTTAAGTGTAAATAAGTGTAATTCAAACAGAAAAATACAATTGATGGTTATTTGGCTTCAAATATGCTAAAAAGAAATCATTTTATATGTTCTTTTTGTGAAAGATGTTATTCCCCAATAACTTTTGACTGAATAAAGATAAAAAGGTAAAATGGACACCATTTTGTTATTGTCGTCAAGACGCGTTGAATGATATGCAGTATGACCTCTTTCTAACATTTGGTGACCTTCACCTAAGGTCAATGTCAAAGCTCAAGGTTCGGTTTCCAATTGTGGCCTATGTGGCGATGCTATATATCTTAAAACTTGTTTTGTTGCGAGGAATTTGATTGTGCTTAAATATCGCCCGATCGTCAATGTCAACTTGTTAATTCAGTTGAATTTGAATTTCGAATAGTAACTTCATAACTTCCTTCCCGGTGTAAAGAAAGCCCGAAAATGTCTCAGTTTGCTTTATAATCATCAACGATCGCACAATCATTTTAATACCAATGGGTTTCTATCTTCAAGACAAGTTCAAAGATATATAACATCGCCGTGTAGGTCAAATTTGGAAAGGTGACCTCCTTACGCCGTGACCTTGCCCTTAGGTCAAGGTCATCAAATGTCAGAAAGTGGTCATGCTGCACAGCATTCAACGAGTCTTGATGATAACAACAAAACGATGTTTACCGTGCCCTTCTAGCTTTATTCAGTCAAAAGTTATTAGCGAATAACTTATTTTTATATAAAGTAGCATGTACATTGTACAATGTCAAAATTTGAGATATTTGGGGGCAAGTATCCATCAATTTTGTTTTTCACTTAATTGACACGTCCTTATACGTAAGAATAGTATAGCGAAAAATATAACCTAAGATCGCAAAAGGGAAAAAAAATGGGAGTACCCTTTAGGTCATATGGAGGCTCCTGGGGCCCGGAAGGCCCCCAGTGAAATTAGCCCACCTTCCATATTGGGATGCTGGATCCGCCAGTGGTGGGTCACGGGAAACTGATAGCGGTGGTGGTCAAGTGGTGGCAGTAGCGAGGGTGGCGAGTCACGGGAAACGGACAGCGGTGGTGGTCAGGTGGTGGCAGTAGTGAGGGTGGTGGGCCACGGGAAACGGACAGCGGCGGTGGTCAGGTGGTGGCAGTAGTGAGGGTGGTGGGTCACGGAAAACGGCCAGCGGCGGTGGTCAGGTGGTGGCAGTAGTGAGGGTGGCGAGTCACGGGAAACGGACAGCGGTGGTGGTCAGGTGGTGGCAGTAGTGAGGGTGGCGAGTCACGGGAAACGGACAGCGGTGGTGGTCAGGTGGTGGCAGTAGTGAGGGTGGTGGGTCACGGAAAAGGCCAGCGGTGGTGGTCAGGTGGTGGCAGTAGTGAGGGTGGTGGGTCACGGAAAAGGCCAGCGGCGGTGGTCAGGTGGTGGGTCACGGGAAACGGACAGCGGTGGTGGTCAGGTGGTGGCAGTAGTGAGGGTGGTGGGCCACGGGAAACGGACAGCGGCGGTGGTCAGATGGTGGCAGTAGTGAGGGTGGTAGGTCACGGAAAACGGACAGCGGCGGTGGTCAGGTGGTGGCAGTAGTGAGGGTGGTGGGTCACGGAAAACGGACAGCGGCGGTGGTCAGGTGGTGGCAGTAGTGAGGGTGGTGGGCCACGGGAAACGGACAGCGGCGGTGGTCAGATGGTGGCAGTAGTGAGGGTGGCGAGTCACGGGAAACGGACAGCGGCGGTGGTCAGGTGGTGGCAGTAGTGAGGGTGGTGGGTCACGGAAAACGGACAGCGGTGGTGGTCAGGTGGTGGCAGTAGTGAGGGTGGTGGGTCACGGAAAACGGACAGCGGTGGTGGTCAAGTGGTGGCAGTAGTGAGGGTGGCGAGTCACGGGAAACGGACAGCGGTGGTGGTCAGGTGGTGGGCTCAGTGGTGTGACAAAGAGGCGCTAGACTTGAAATGTGACAAAACTATGGACGGACGTCGATCTGTGAATGCATTTTATATGGTTAAAATGGCGATAGTGAAGGCAGTGGTAGTGGTCACGGGAACCGAGTGATGTAAGGCATCATCGTATGAATTTCACAGAAACTTTTGCATTCAATTGCAATTGATTCCATTTGCTTGGACCTTATGCATTCAAAAAACAAACAAACAAACAATGCCTTCCTTCATTCCTGGTCACACTCGACAATGGCCAAATATTTCATTTGAATTTATTGAATTAGTCTCTATTTATTAATTCTTCGGATGGTGCTCACATTTAAGGGGTAAATGCCTCGTGTGTTTGCCAAGCATTTTTGGTGACACTATTACTAGATATGAACCAATTTCAAATTACTTAGCATTGATTTCAAGTAATTTCCGGGCTAGGCATATTTTGTAAGGTTAGCAACCATTGGTTCTCGATGTTAGCATGATCCTCATGATGACACGAGCCGCGTGACATGACAGACCGAACATGACACATGAGTAAGTACACAAACATACGACTTCACATTTAGGATAATACAAATATAATTTTAAGGCATGGCTAAAGTAACGTTACCCAAGAGTCCATAACAACACGATTATGGTCGTTGACGGTTCCTTCCTTGGGTAAAATTCTGATCCTAGTCACTTATCACCACTTATGTGAAACATTTCGTCATTGACAATGCCACCAACAACGTGTTATTAGTGTATTTACATTAGACGTCGCGGAATATTGCGAACATTGCGCAGGATGTAGGGCTGACACTGTATAATCCGACAATTCTGGAAATCTCCGTATCTCTGCTCTGTAGGGACCTTCTCAATTCAAATCGTCGCCAGTATTTAACCAGATGGAAATAATCAATTATCTCCGTATGGCGTGTCATCCCCCTCCCCGTATGGCGAGGGTTAAGCAATTTAATTTCGAATTTGCAAAATGGGGTCTATGGTAGTGCCGCCGCTGATTGGCTGACAGCCACTTCCAAGATTGTTGGTCCTGGAAGTCAGACGACCTGTATTTCTCGAACCTTGACTGGATTACCGAGCACGATGTAAATAACGGCCAACGCGATAGGTTGCGGTCCAAGTTGAAGTTTGTCGCGTTGTTTGAAGTCTCAGTTATGTATTTATTGTTTTTTTTAAATTAATATTGAGCTATCGCAATGCCTCGCACTCGTCATTGTGTTCTGTTTGGGAGAAGACACAGTTCCACAATGTTGGTATTTCATTCGCCAGAATTGTCTGAAACGATTGTGCCATATATTTTGCAGCGTAAGGTTTTCTCTATAGCTCTCTATAGCTCAATAATGACGTCATCATCCAAAATGTTAAAACTTAATTTGTATACAGTTAAGTGACCTTAAGACAAAATATCACCATCGTTTTCAGCAGCACTTACTTCATATTTCCGACTACAACCAGCGTATATTTGACAACTTTCAGAAAGGTGAAACATTCCCTTAAAAATCAAAGGTGTATCTCTAACGTTTAACCCTCGCCCTACGGGGTTCCTAAAACAACCCCCCTGAGGTTTTTCTTGCATAACTTTTTAGACATGCGGCGTATCTTGCTGAAATTTGCAATAGCTAAGTATGCAACAATTATACGTATGCTGTAAAAATTGCATTGAAATCAGTTAAGACATTTTGGAAAAACTGATGTTTTGATGACGTCATGTTGGTGGAAAAACGATAAATGTTTGAAAAATCGTAGAAAATAGAGTTTTTAAGGAAATTGCAAACGCAATTAAGCGAAGATAAAAAATGTCATTTTATTTTAAATGGCAATCTTTGATTTTCGAGATTTTGGGTTTTTAACCCCCAAAATGAACAAAAACTGTTTTTTTTGGGAAAAATCACCACAAAATCAAAATTTTCGAAGATGTTAAAAACCAGAATATATGTGAGAGAACTGAATATGGACAATACTGATACCAAATTTGAAAGAAATAGCTCTATCTTTGACTGAGTGATAGTTCCCTAAGTGTAAGAAATTCATGACGATTTTTTTTAAAATAACTTTTTTGGACATTTTTGACCAAATACGAATAAATAATTACCTTTTCTGTATTTCTGAGACAAAACTGGTCTAGGAACATGCCTTTTTATTTACATTCATAAATTTCTCATTTTGAGGTTTTCTGACAGACCAAAATCGCTTTTCTGGAAGTGCTCGATCGAGGTCATTCACTTGACCTGGAAGGTCACTCGTTGACCCGAAACCTAAAAAATGCATACCGTTAGATTTCAAACATGACCGGCAACATGTTGGTTCTTACCGCGTTGCTCTATGTTGCTTGGTTTGGAAGTTAACGGGGGGTCTTTTTAGGACCCCCGTAGGGCGAAGGTTAAAAAGCTCCCGTAGGGCGAGAGTTGAGGTAACTATGCTTTCCAGTTTTCAGTAATTTCAGGAATGTTTGTTGGAAGTTATTTTTTTGTCAGAAAATCTCAAATTTACCGAACGTGATGCGCGATTTTGTACTTTGTGAGCATTTTACCACAATTGAACCGATTGCACAACTTGGGCGTGCTTAATACCACAACGAAGTCAAAAGAAGCACCCAGAATGTTAAAAAAACACCCTAGTTAACGGCAAAACGTATCTTACCATAGCGCCTTCGTTTTTATTTTTACCTGGAATTAACGCTTGGCGCTTGGTTGGCTTGGCGACGATCCTTCTCAGTGTTTTAGTAGCAAGAAATTACGCTACTTTTTGGAGATCCTTTTTCTGGTCAGAAGATGCTGGCCAACAATTTAATGTATCCTGATGTTCGAATATTCCATCTGATAGACTATTGCCTGCTAAATACATTCGTTTTGTTTCGGCACTATCTTTTGATGTTTATCTTTCTGCTCCTGCACCATTCAATGTGTTAACTACAGGGAAAACATCGTATAGTAGTGTCAACTACAGGTAACATCGTATAGTAGTGTAAACTACAGGGAACATCGTATAGTAGTGTAAACTACAGGGAACATCGTATAGTAGTGTCAACTACAGGGAACATCGTATAGTAGTGTAAACTACAGGGAACATCGTATAGTAGTGTAAACTACAGGGAACATCGTATATTAGTGTAAACTACAGGGCACATCGTATAGTAGTGTAAACTACAGGGAACATCGTATGGTAGTGTTAACTACAGGGAATACCGTATAGTAGTGTAAACTACAGGGAACATCGTATAGTAGTGTAAACTACAGGGAACATCGTATGGTAGTGTTAACTACAGGGAATACCGTATAGTAGTGTACACTACATGGAACATCGTATAGTAGTGTAAACTACAGGGAACATCGTATAGTAGTGTAAACTACAGGGAACATCGTATAGTAGTGTAAACTACAGGGAACATCGTATAGTAGTGTAAACTACAGGGAACATCGTATAGTAGTGTAAACTACAGGGAACATCGTATAGTAGTGTAAACTACAGGGAACATCGTATAGTAGTGTAAACTACAGGGAACATCGTATAGTAGTGCAAACTACAGGGAACATCGTATAGTAGTGTCAACTACAGGGAACATCGTATAGTAGTGTAAACTACAGGGAACATCGTATAGTAGTGTCAACTACAGGGAACATCGTATAGTAGTGTCAACTACAGGGAACATCGTATAGTAGTGTAAACTACAGGGAACATCGTATAGTAGTGTCAACTACAGGGAACATCGTATAGTAGTGTAAACTACAGGGAACATCGTATAGTAGTGTAAACTAAAGGGAACATCGTATAGTAGTGTAAACTACAGGGAACATCGTGTAGTAGTGTAAACTACAGGGAACATCGTATAGTAGTGTAAACTACAGGGAACATCGTATAGTAGTGTAAACTACAGGGAACATCGTATAGTAGTGTCAACTACAGGGAACATCGTATAGTAGTGTAAACTACAGGGAACATCGTATAGTAGTGTAAACTACAGGGAACATCGTATAGTAGTGTAAACTACAGGGAACATCGTATAGTAGTGTAAACTACAGGGAACATCGTATAGTAGTGTAAACTACAGGGAACATCGTATAGTAGTGTAAACTACAGGGAACATCGTATAGTAGTGTAAACTACAGGGAACATCGTATGGTAGTGTAAACTACAGGGAACATCTTATAGTAGTGTAAACTACAGGGAACATCGTATAGTAGTGTAAACTACAGGGAACATCGTATAGTGGTGTAAACTACAGGGAACATCGTATAGTAGTGTAAACTACAGGGAATATCGTACAGTAGTGTCAACTACAGGGAACATCGTATAGTAGTGTCAACTACAGGGAACATCGTATAGTAGTGTCAACTACAGGGAACATCGTATAGTAGTGTAAACTACAGGGAACATCGTATAGTAGTGTAAACTACAGGGAACATCGTATAGTAGTGTCAACTACAGGGAACATCGTATAGTAGTGTCAACTACAGTGAACATCGTATGGTAGTGTAAACTACAGGGAACATCGTATAGTAGTGTATACTACAGAGAACATCGTATAGTAGTGTAAACTACAGGGAACATCGTATAGTAGTGTATACTACAGGGAACATCGAATAGTAGTGTAAACTACAGGGAACATCGTATAGTAGTGTAAACTACAGGGAACATAGTATAGTAGTGTAAACTACAGGGAACATCGTATAGTAGTGTAAACTACAGGGAACATCGTATAGTAGTGTAAACTACAGGGAACATAGTATAGTAGTGTAAACTACAGGGAACATCATATAGTAGTGTAAACTACAGGGAACATCGTATAGTAGTGTAAACTACAGGGAACATCGTATAGTAGTGTCAACTACAGGGAACATCGTATAGTAGTGTCAACTACAGGGAACATTGTATAGTAGTGTCAACTACAGGGAACATCGTATAGTAGTGCCAACTACAGGGAACATCGTATAGTAGTGTAAACTACAGGGAACATCGTATAGTAGTGTAAACTACAGGGAACATCGTATAGTAGTGTCAACTACAGGGAACATCGTATAGTAGTGTCAACTACAGGGAACATCGTATAGTAGTGTCAACTACAGGGAATATCGTATAGTAGTGTCAACTACAGGGAACATCGTATAGTAGTGTAAACTATAGGGAACATCGTATAGTAGTGTAAACTACAGGGAACATCGTATAGTAGTGTAAACTACAGGGAACATCGTATAGTAGTGTAAACTACAGGGAACATCGTATAGTAGTGTAAACTACAGGGAACATCGTATAGTAGTGTAAACTACAGGGAACATCGTATAGTAGTGTAAACTACAGGGAACATCGTATAGTAGTGTAAACTACAGGGAACATCGTATAGTATTGTAAACTACAGGGAACATCGTATAGTAGTGTAAACTACAGGGAACATCGTATAGTAGTGTAAACTACAGGGAACATCGCATAGTAGTGTTAACTACGGGGAACATCGTATAGTAGTGTAAACTACAGGGAACATCGTATAGTAGTATAAACTACAGGGAACATCGTATAGTAGTGTAAACTACAGGGAACATCGTATAGTAGTGTAAACTACAGGGAACATCGTATAGTATTGTTAACTACAGGGAACATCGTATAGTAGTGTAAACTACAGGGAACATCGTATAGTAGTGTACACTACAGGGAACATCGTATAGTAGTGTAAACTACAGGGAACATCGTATAGTAGTGTAAACTACAGGGAACATCGTATGGTAGTGTAAACTACAGGGAACATCGCATGGTAGTGTAAACTACAGGGAATATCATATAGTAGTGTAAACTACAGGGAATATCGTATAGTAGTGTAAACTACAGGGAACATCGTATGGTAGTGTAAACTACAGGGAACATCGTATACTATGTCGGTTCAACCAGAAAAGTAAAAATATTTAAGTGTACTTATTTATGATAATCTGTTTTACTGAAAATATTGCGAACATAGCTAAGCTAGAAATTAATTATCAGACCACTAGATTTACTTTTACTCCAGCATTTTCACCATAAATATTTGCCGTCATACTGAACACCTTAACTTGTCACAGTGATTGGTGTCATGTGGAAGCAGTACAATCTATTTTAGTTCTCTTTTAATTTGGTAGATTTATTAGAGGCATTTCATTGGATAAAATTTCATCAGCGACCTCACTGAAGTGCAGTGTGGCCTCATAACTCGGTGTAGGCGGCTCATTTCTCCCTGACACAAGCCAGTGTGTCTGCCTGCCTTCAACCCGGTGTAGGCGGCTCATTTCTCCCTGACACGAGCCAGTGTGTCTGCCTGCCTCCAACCCGGTGTAGGCGGCTCATTTCTTCCTGACACAAGCCAGTGTGTCTGCCTGCCTCCAACCCGGTGTAGGCGGCTCATTTCTCCCTGACACAAGCCAGTGTGTCTGCCTGCCTCCAACCCGGTGTAGGCGGCTCATTTCTCCCTGACACAAGCCAGTGTGTCTGCCTGCCTCCAACCCGGTGTAGGCGGCTCATTTCTCCATGACACGAGCCAGTGTGTCTGCCTGCCTCCAACCCGGTGTAGGCGGCTCATTTCTCCCTGACACAAGCCAGTGTGTCTGCCTGCCTCCAACCCGGTGTAGGCGGCTCATTTCTCCCTGACACAAGCCAGTGTGTCTGCCTGCCTCCAACCCGGTGTAGGCGGCTCATTTCTCCCTGACACAAGCCAGTGTGTCTGCCTGCCTCCAACCCGGTGTAGGCGGCTCATTTCTCCCTCACATGAGCCAGTGTGTCTGCCTGCCTCCAACCCGGTGTAGGCGGCTCATTTCTCCCTGACACAAGCCAGTGTGTCTGCCTGCCTCCAACCCGGTGTAGGCGGCTCATTTCTCCCTGACACAAGCCAGTGTGTCTGCCTGCCTCCAACCCGGTGTAGGCGGCTCATTTCTCCATGACACGAGCCAGTGTGTCTGCCTGCCTTCAACCCGGTGTAGGCGGCTCATTTCTCCCTCACATGAGCCAGTGTGTCTGCCTGCCTCCAACCCGGTGTAGGCGGCTCATTTCTCCCTGACACAAGCCAGTGTGTCTGCCTGCCTCCAACCCGGTGTAGGCGGCTCATTTCTCCCTGACACAAGCCAGTGTGTCTGCCTGCCTCCAACCCGGTGTAGGCGGCTCATTTCTCCATGACACGAGCCAGTGTGTCTGCCTGCCTTCAACCCGGTGTAGGCGGCTCATTTCTCCCTCACATGAGTCAGTGTGTCTGCCTGCCTCCAACCCGGTGTAGGCGGCTCATTTCTCCCTGACACAAGCCAGTGTGTCTGCCTGCCTCCAACCCGGTGTAGGCGGCTCATTTCTCCCTGACACAAGCCAGTGTGTCTGCCTGCCTTCAACCCGGTGTAGGCGGCTCATTTCTCCCTGACACGAGCCAGTGTGTCTGCCTGCCTCCAACCCGGTGTAGGCGGCTCATTTCTTCCTGACACAAGCCAGTGTGTCTGCCTGCCTCCAACCCGGTGTAGGCGGCTCATTTCTCCCTGACACAAGCCAGTATGTCTGCCTGCCTCCAACCCGGTGTAGGCGGCTCATTTCTCCCTGACACAAGCCAGTGTGTCTGCCTGCCTCCAACCCGGTGTAGGCGGCTCATTTCTCCATGACACGAGCCAGTGTGTCTGCCTGCCTCCAACCCGGTGTAGGCGGCTCATTTCTCCCTGACACAAGCCAGTGTGTCTGCCTGCCTCCAACCCGGTGTAGGCGGCTCATTTCTCCCTGACACAAGCCAGTGTGTCTGCCTGCCTCCAACCCGGTGTAGGCGGCTCATTTCTCCCTGACACAAGCCAGTGTGTCTGCCTGCCTCCAACCCGGTGTAGGCGGCTCATTTCTCCCTCACATGAGCCAGTGTGTCTGCCTGCCTCCAACCCGGTGTAGGCGGCTCATTTCTCCCTGACACAAGCCAGTGTGTCTGCCTGCCTCCAACCCGGTGTAGGCGGCTCATTTCTCCCTGACACAAGCCAGTGTGTCTGCCTGCCTCCAACCCGGTGTAGGCGGCTCATTTCTCCATGACACGAGCCAGTGTGTCTGCCTGCCTTCAACCCGGTGTAGGCGGCTCATTTCTCCCTCACATGAGCCAGTGTGTCTGCCTGCCTCCAACCCGGTGTAGGCGGCTCATTTCTCCCTGACACAAGCCAGTGTGTCTGCCTGCCTCCAACCCGGTGTAGGCGGCTCATTTCTCCCTGACACAAGCCAGTGTGTCTGCCTGCCTCCAACCCGGTGTAGGCGGCTCATTTCTCCATGACACGAGCCAGTGTGTCTGCCTGCCTTCAACCCGGTGTAGGCGGCTCATTTCTCCCTCACATGAGCCAGTGTGTCTGCCTGCCTCCAACCCGGTGTAGGCGGCTCATTTCTCCCTGACACAAGCCAGTGTGTCTGCCTGCCTCCAACCCGGTGTAGGCGGCTCATTTCTCCCTGACACAAGCCAGTGTGTCTGCCTGCCTCCAACCCGGTGTAGGCGGCTCATTTCTCCCTGACACAAGCCAGTGTGTCTGCCTGCCTTCAACCCGGTGTAGGCGGCTCATTTCTCGCTGACACAAGTCAGTGTGTCTGCCTGCCTCCAACCCGGTGTAGGCGGCTCATTTCTCCCTGACACAAGCCAGTGTGTCTGCCTGCCTCCAACCCGGTGTAGGCGGCTCATTTCTCCCTGACACAAGCCAGTGTGTCTGCCTGCCTCCAACCCGGTGTAGGCGGCTCATTTCTCCCTCACATGAGCCAGTGTGTCTGCCTGCCTCCAACCCGGTGTAGGCGGCCCATTTCTCCATGACACGAGCCAGTGTGTCTGCCTGCCTTCAACCCGGTGTAGGCGGCTCATTTCTCCATGACACGAGCCAGTGTGTCTGCCTGCCTTCAACCCGGTGTAGGCGGCTCATTTCTCCCTCACATGAGCCAGTGTGTCTGCCTGCCTCCAACCCGGTGTAGGCGGCTCATTTCTCCCTGACACAAGCCAGTGTGTCTGCCTGCCTCCAACCCGGTGTAGGCGGCTCATTTCTCCCTGACACAAGCCAGTGTGTCTGCCTGCCTCCAACCCGGTGTAGGCGGCTCATTTCTCCCTGACACAAGCCAGTGTGTCTGCCTGCCTCCAACCCGGTGTAGGCGGCTCATTTCTCCCTGACACAAGCCAGTGTGTCTGCCTGCCTCCAACCCGGTGTAGGCGGCTCATTTCTCCCTGACACAAGCCAGTGTGTCTGCCTGCCTCCAACCCGGTGTAGGCGGCTCATTTCTCCATGACACGAGCCAGTGTGTCTGCCTGCCTTCAACCCGGTGTAGGCGGCTCATTTCTCCCTCACATGAGCCAGTGTGTTTGCCTGCCTCCAACCCGGTGTAGGCGGCTCATTTCTCCATGACACGAGCCAGTGTGTCTGCCTGCCTTCAGCCCGGTGTAGGCGACTCATTTCTCCATGACACGAGCCAGTGTGTCTGCCTGCCTCCAACCCGGTGTAGGCGGCTCATTTCTCCCTGACTCGAGCCAGTGTGTCTGACTGCCTTCAACCCGGTGTAGGCGACTCATTTCTCCATGACACGAGTCAGTGTGTCTGCCTGCCTTCAACCCGGTGTAGGCGGCTCATTTCTCCCTGACTAGAGCCAGTGTGTCTGACTGCCTTCAACCCGGTGTAGGCGACTCATTTCTCCATGACACGAGCCAGTGTGTCTGCCTGCCTTCATCTCTGGACCTAGAGACATGTGTGTGTGCTTCAATGCCTCGGAACAAGTGATCGTACCGGTATAAGTGTCACAGTACCAAAAGTATAATTAGCAAATAGAATAAGCGATAGTCAAGTATATGAGATGCGATTGGTCCCTTTAGTATTCAAAACATATTTTTCCTGAACAATTGGTCTGATAAACTCATATGTGCTGGCTAGCTGGTACACTAAAATGAGTTACATAAGTTTTTTTTAAAAATATTCATTTGAAGTTTTTATCATCGCATTTTGGTTGGCTAATATTTTGTTTTCTTTGACGTAATTCACTGAAAGGCAGCAAGACAATTTATGAAAAAGAAGGAAATTCGGAAGAAATTAATGCGTCTTGATATTTCCAAGTCATTTCTTGTTGCAGCCCTCACCGGAGATATACACGTATTTGAGATATTTTGATCATGTGAGCATAGCCCATAAGAAGAATTGGAACAAAGCTTTTGTGTTTCACATTCACCAACTTCAGACGTATTGTTTCGTAGCCAAAGTTCGCGCATTATTCCACCTGTGGACTGATAACGCATCTGTCTTTCGCGAGGGGAAAGGACGCCTTTGATGGGTGTCTTTTGCAGTACCATATACGTATTTACACTACCAAGATAATACTTGGTGGCCGGTGGGAATAATTAAGTTATCTGGAACCTGAAAACGTGGCTATGACAGTTTGCAAATCATCCATCTGTGTATAGTATATACAAGTTTTAAACAAGCAGCGTTAGTTCTGGTGAGTCAGACGTATGTATGCACGTACGTATGCTATTTTAGTGTTCCTCCTTAACAACATCTTTTAATACATTGCCTTAGACGGGCATATGCATATTCAACCGCAAATTTGAATGCTGCAAGCGTGTGTTTTTGTGATTCGCTACACAGTTTATGACATTTATGCAACGCATTTTATGAGAAACACATCAATATGATATGCTGCCCCACCAACTTCTTTTTTATAAGGCGTGGCTGAGTTGAAAGAACTCGTACCATTCGCACGGCTGTGACAAGTCGACCACTCTGTACGTAACACGGCGTGTCGAGCTGTCACGCCCCAGCTGGCAAATCACCGTGCATATTGCTCAATGTCTAAACAGGCACAGAACGTGCACGACCCATCGCCCCGGCAGAACGTTTCATTTGAACCACTCGACCAACAACGAGCCACATATCGGGGGAATTTTCCGACCACTGGGTCCCGCCACGACTCGGAGAATGTTCCGCCTGCTTAGTGCCCGCCCCACAGCGTTTGGAGGGTCACAGTTTACACTGAATAGCAGCAATATCGGGCCCGAGAGCAGCGAGGTGTCAGATAATATCGCCCAGGGCTGGTTTATGTACCACACAGCGCTATGAAATAACCGCAGCGTGCCTGGTTTGGCCCAATCTTGGTCGGTTGCCAATGGACCTCAAGTGGGTTGGCCTGGCCACAACAGATCAACTACCAGTTCAAACCGCCGTCAACCGATCAACAGATCTCCGCCCTGTTCAATCCGCCGTCAACCGATCAACAGATCTCCGCCCTGTTCAATCCGCCGTCAACCGATCAACAGATCTCCGCCCTGTTCAATCCACCGTCAACCGATTAACAGATCTCCGCCCTGTTCAATCCGCCGTCAGCCGATCAGCAGATCTCCGCCCTGTTCAATCAGCCGTCAACCGATCAACAGATCTCCGCCCTGTTCAATCCGCCGTCAACCGATTAACAGATCTCCGCCCTGTTCAATCAGCCGTCAACCGATCAACAGATCTCCGCCCTGCTCAATCCGCCGTCAACCGATCAACAGATCTCCGCCCTGTTCAATCCGCCGTCAACCGATCAACAGATCTCCGCCCTGTTCAATCCGCCGTCAGCCGATCAACAGATCTCCGCCCTGTTCAATCCGCCGTCAGCCGATCAACAGATATCCGCCCTGTTAAATCCGCCGTCAACCGATCAACAGATCTCCGCCCTGTTCAATCCGCCGTCAACCGATCACGAGCGCAGCATCTCATCCTCTCAGCCATAACATGTCACGATTGCCCGATATTATGTTTCTTGGTAATAAGAATATAATTTGCCTCAATCTTTCAGGTTTTGTACTAAGATAGTGTCCTGGGTGAAATAAATAAAAGCGACTATGATCGTGCAGATTGACGACTGAATATGTCGCTTTTAATGCTTTGAAACCTTGTCATGTTCCCAGACCGTTCAAGAACAATACTTTTGTTATGTAAAATATACCTATTACTCCTCATTCAAATGAGCATCGCATGCCTCTTCGCAATAATGTTTGCAAGCCTGAGTATAAACTTACGTTTTACAAGTTTTATTGCATATTGCCAGTGCGAATTGTTCATTTTTTTTCATGCACGCATGGAAGAATAAGAATGTTCAATGTTGATGGGCAAAATTGCTATTTTATGTGGTTGTTGAAGCGGTCTTATTTAAAGCCATGGAAAAGTTGGTGAAGCTGTTTCCATTTGTCCACTAATAGACAATAGACATATACATTGTTTCTCTGGGGGACTTCAATAAGCGTCCTGCGTGGCAATAAACATTGATTACAATCCGATAAACGCGTTTCGATACTAAGTCTTCGTCAATATCGAACCGATACCGGTTCCGGAAACCGATACTGACGAAGACTTAATGTCGAAACCCGTTTATCGGATTGTATTGTTCCTGTATGTTTCAAACATTGATATATTTGTGATGCATTTATTATCCGTGGCGAAGTTCCCCAAGATGACATACACCCTTAAATATATGTATTTTTTAATCAATATCAAAATTAACTTATGACAAAACTGTTTATTTGATGCCTTTTAGTGGGTGATTTTATGTTTCTATACGAATATCTGCTTGGAATATGATGAGGGTGGCAACAATTTTCCTTTCCCGTTTGGGACAGTAGTCGATGAGATATTTTGCGCTCTTTCTCTCGCATTTTCAAAACACCAAGTAACCGAAATTGAGCAATCTCAACGAAATCGCTTTGCCATCAAATAAACAACCTCTCCTCTCTCCCCGATACCGACATCTATTCAGCTCTCCGCGCCGCTCCTCATCCCTCCCTGGCGCGCGGGGGAGGGGCAGGGGAGGTGTCGCCTCTCCATCGGAGACCGTTGGTCGTGCGTCGGAATCGACGGTCGCCCGAGGCATTGCCTGCGGCGGGCCGACCGCCCCTAACCGATCGTCGCTAACCTAGACGATACGCGCGTGAGACATGGCCCAATAACGCGACCGGGCGGGGTGGGGGGGGGGGGGGGGGAGGGGGAAAACGAAAGGGAGGGGGAGGAAAGAGATATACTGCGACAGTGAGTAGGATGATGAGATAACGTTGATGTCAGAGTCACATGTGGCCGGAGTCTGATCTAACAGTGAGACAAATAAGGCTAGTTAGGAGTCGCACATTGATCAGGAACATGGTCGGCCACTTACGTCTCAGAGCACGCAGATAAAGACGCTGTTGGCACCCACCTGTCGCATATAACGAAATATTGAAGAGTTTGGCACAATCCGAACGCATCAAATACAATTACTGTTTTGCGAGCGACGTATTCTGCGGCGCAGCTTGTTATGGACTTGTTGCTCCGAGGTATCCAATGATAACGTCAAAGGGGAGGGGCGTTACATTCTTCAATCTCGTCTCAAAGTGCATCAAGCTCCACTGATCTCAAACTACGGTGAATACCAGGCTGGAGATCTCGAATCCAGTCCGCACCACGACACTGCGAGGCACCGCCTGCAGCCATCCTCTACTGTGCACGTCTGGCCTCTCGAGGAGTCGTCTTTGCCGCCGGCAATGAAGTTGGCACCGTCGCCACGCAGTTCAGCGGCGCTGCGCGCTGACCTGCGCCCTGCGTACTGACTGGGCAGGCGCAGTCAGGAGGGACTAAAGCTGCAGAGGCCGTATGGTGTGGCGACGACATGAGAGTGAGAGTGAGGTGGGGTCGCCGGATGACGTGAGACCAGCCAGCGCGCGGTGACCGTCTCCGCGATGGAGTGGGGTGTGGCTGACGGTAGGATGGCTCGTTCCGCCTCGCTGCCGTCTCTGGTCGGCGGCGGACTGAGCTGTGTCGGACTCGACTCTGGCCTGGACTCGGAGGTGGTGAGCGAGGCGAGCTGCCCGCGGCCGGCTCGGCGCTGCTCGCGGCGCACCGTGGCCGCCACCATGGCGCAGCACTACTACCCGGAGGGAGGCTGGGGCTGGGTGGTGGTGGTGTGCCACGCGCTGATGAACCTGCTGCTACACGGCCTGCAGAGTGGGTATGGCGTGCTGGCGGTCCCGGCACAGGAACAGTTCAGGCCGACACCAGTCGCGTTCGGTGAGTCGGTGTGGGGAGGGGAGATGATAGTGAGTTGGATTGGAGTGGTGCTCGACGTTTGGCACTATGGAGTAACTGTTGGGAAAAGAGTTTTAGAATTTCGGTGCAAATTATCTTCATACAGTGATAGCAGGTCAGCTCGATGCCAACTGTGACGTTGGAAAACTGTAGGTTGGAAAGTGTTTTTCTCGGTCACATTCTCCGTCTTCCATTGCGTCTCTGCTTTCTTGGCTTAAATTGCAGCAATAACAGTTTGACAACTAAAAGTCATGTGGGTTCAACTCCGTCATCCTTACGCGGACATTTTGGGAGGTGTCATGTTTTTTAGCGTTATCACCGTAACACTACGCATTCAAGTACACAATATTGCCTGATTCAGATTATACCAGAAAGCGACCAGTGTTATATCTGTTCCACTATGCTCGGCCTCAGCTTCCACTATGCATTTTCGTTCACAGACATTATCTCAGACATTCCATTCCCATTGATAGAATGTCTGATGAGCGAAATACTCATCAGGAATTCCATAAATGATGAGCTTCAACACTACAATTTACTGTATCCTTGTCAGGGGCGGATCCAGGAACAAATTTCGGAGGGGCACGTTAGACGTCAAGGGGCCCTCGAGCTGAAAAGGGTCCGATCGTTTTTGCAGGTCTGAAAGGGCCTCCAGTCGGTCTGAGAGTGTATTTTCAGGTATGAGGAAGCCCTTGACAAGCTTCTAAGAGGGCCCTCGCCAGGCCTGAAAGAGTCTCATACCGGTCTGAGAAGGCACTTCACAGGTCTGAGAGGGCCATATACAGGGGAGTCACCGATAATTTTTGAGTGGGGGTCCGCTGAAATGACGATAAAAAAATGTAACCACATTTTTTTCTTCTTCGTGTATTAAGCCTTTGCAGCATTTGTAATGTGGATTTTCATGTTACAGTAGGTACTTGTTATTTAGCGCCGCCAAGCGACGATTTTTTACTGGTTTGACTGATAAAACCCAGAAATATAGGCGATAGGCCTTGCAGAGAATAAGAAGCTAAAAATGTCATTCATTCAATTCAGCGTTACGACAAAACGAAGACGATGGCGATGGCTTCGTTATGATGATGGTCACCGATGTGACGCCGCGAAGCGACGTGGACATTTTAATTTTAGGTCGTGGCAAATTAAATTGTAATATTGGAACCAGACATGTGCATGGATCCCAAAAATGGATCCCGATCACTGGGATCTGATCCCAGTGATCGGGATGATCTGGACCCGGGATCCACAGAGATCAAAGATCCACCCTCTCAGTTTTGCCGTGGGATTCACAGAGACCATAAATCCAACCTTATATTTTTGCCGTGGGATCCAAAAGATCATGGATCAAACCTTATATTTTTGCCATGGGATCCAAGAGACCATAGATCTAACATTGTATTTTTGCAATGTGATCCACTGGGATCATATATCCAGACCAACAAAAGATCCCGTGGGATCCCGTGGGAACAAAAGATCCCGTGGGCAGCTGTACAAGCAAAACATTCAAATCAATGCCAAAGGAATGTTAAAAGCTGAAGCAGCTTCAAAATGTAATATGTAAAAATAATATACAGATTAAAAATCATACCAATACCAATTACCAATATACAATGCATGGTCGCAGCATGACGTAAGACATAAAATAAAAGTGCAACAAAGAGCCTCTTGGGCCCATCCGAGGTTGCAACCCCCCCCCACCACCACCACCAGTCTCGCCCTTTCAAATCACCTTACTCTACCTGCGTAAAAGAAGGTTAATCCCACTAGTATTTATGAACTAATCCCTTCTCTGTAAAGTATTTATCTATTCTAATTTTGAAGGAAGCGTCACTGCATCAGCAACATCCAAGGGCGCCGCCACCTTCCGAAAGGTGTGTGTGTGTGTGTGTGTGTGTGTGTGTGTGTGTGTGTGTGTGTGTGTGTGTGTGTGTGTGTGTGTGTGTGTGTGTGTGTGTGTGTGTGTGTGTGTGTGTGTGTGAGTGTGTGAATGGTGTATGTTGAGGACATTTGCCCTTCACACACCGGTAAGTCGAGGACCACCGGTGTATGTCGAGGACCGAAAGCCGGTCCTCGACTTTAAAGCTAATCAAGAACCGATAATTAACGTCTTCTCGGTCATCTGACTTAATTTTGAGATGGTCCTCAACATGTACGAAAACCTTACTTTTTCACACATATTGTGTGAATGTGTGTGAACGTCGCTTCAATCTGACGTGTGTGAACTTCAGACGACTGTGGGGGCAGCCATATTGAATGGCACCACCATGATCCGCGCATGAACCTCTCTGGTTTTTCTATTTCAGAATTATTGGAAATTCGTTGCTTTCATCACTTCCTAATTAATATAACTAATTATTTTAACCAGCGGAAATATTTAATTCATTTTTCTTATGAAATTTGAGGTATTTGAATCTTACTTTACGAAACTATATTTTCTGCGGAGAAGTCCTGCTGTTCGTCAAGGCCACAGAGATAGCTGTTCGTCAAGGTCATAGAGATAAGGTAGACCCGTCCCTGCCGCGCAGGTATCTGTCATGACGTCACCGGGGGAATACTTATATTCGGCATAGCAAGCTAAATAAATGAAACACTACTTCGCAAGTGTCATGCATGTCTAACGTACATGATTGCAACGTCAATAATGCATGTTAGACAGTATGAATTCTCTTATTATTGACAAGGAAACTCACAGGCATCCAAAAAGTAGTACCCCTGGTGACGTCATCAGCGCAGATTATAGATCAGCTTATAGGCATTGGGATGACAACGGTCTGGCCGTTCGTAAGCTACACGTTTGTGCCATATTTGTGCGGTTGACGCGTGCGCTGAGTCGGGGCTGGGTTGAAGATTATTAATCTGCAACTGGAGGTAAGGCTTTCATGTGTTTCATTAATTAATGTGATGTGTTGTATTATTGATCCACCTTTTTACCGGTGGTTTGCCACGTTACCTATCAGAACGAAAGTAAGGATACAGATTTTTGCCACTGCGGGGTACGGCTGCATAGTGATAGGCGTTTATATTTTGAAAGGATCTGCTACCATCCAAAGCACCAAAGAAGTAAAATTGTAAGAGAAAAGAAATAAGAGAATGAAGCTGAGGGCATAGATTCAGTAATGCACCTCTGGTAGGCAATAGGTGGTAGGTGGAAATTTGGGTAACGGTGGGGCTAGCTAGAGGTGAAAAAACCTCGAGGTTGACACCGACAAAGAGCCAGGCTAACTCATTTCCATTTTTCGCGCTCTTATGGCCAATTACTCTAAAAAGCAAGTTTATCACGCCTCGGTGACTAACAATACTGATAAAAATCGGCACTCTGGTACATTTGGTAAACATGCAACATATTTTGTCAACACGCAGCACATTGTGTCAACACACAGCGCATTTTCAACACAACACATTTTATGATTGGTACAATGAGTGCTACACGTGAAGATAGGGGTGTCTGAATAATTGTACTCCAGAACCATCAGTGCCTATTTTAACATGGTAACGGGGGGAGGGGCCCAGTGAGCCGTCCCCCCCCCCCCCCCCCCAGTAAAAAAATGCTGCCCACCCTGATTTCATTATTTCCATGTCAGTTTCCGATTGATAGGTATTCAATTAAAATCAAATATGCTTACCTGGTGATAAATGTATACAAATCCAATGCAAATGTCATGATATTCCTAAGTTTGAGAATTTCCCAGCCAAAATAAGTATCTTTAAATTATTTCCAGAATATCTTGAATTTCAATATCCTTTGAACAATTGCTCATTAGCGGCAGAATGGCGGAGATCGGGGGTTGTTGGATCAGAAACGTCGCCACACAATTTGGAGTGGGTGGGGCAACTGCTGAACCGATTGTGTTCACATTTGGTGTGTAGTTAGGCAGGGCTCCGCCACAGGGGGGCGGGGGGACGTGTGTCCCCTAGGGGCGGATACAGGGGGGCCGCGGGGGACGGCCGCCCCCTGCGGGTGGATACAGAGGGGGGCGGCGGCGCCCCCCCCCCCCCCTGCAC
>JAXIVJ010001351.1:0-137500 GCA_036785665.1 Chirona hameri
TAGGAGTAGTGTACAGGAACAGGAGTATGTATAGGAGTGGTGTACAGGAACAGGAGTATGTATAGGAGTGGTGTACAGGAACAGGAGTATGTATAGGAGTGGTGTACAGGAACAGGAGTATGTATAGGATACATGTGTACAGGAACAGGAGTATGCATAGGAGTGGTGTACAGGAACAGGAGTATGTATAGGAGTGGTGTACAGGAACAGGAGTATGTATAGGAGTGGTGTACAGGAACAGGAGTATGTATAGGATACCTGTGTACATGAACAGGAGTATGTATAGGAGTGGTGTACAGGAACAGGAGTATGTATAGGAGTGGTGTACATGAACAGGAGTATGTATAGGAGTGGTGTACAGGAACAGGAGTATGTATAGGAGTGGTGTACAGGAACAGGAGTATGTATAGGATACATGTGTACAGGAACAGGAGTATGTATAGGAGTGGTGTACAGGAAGGGAAATGTAGTAAAAGTGGTGTAGTGGAAGGTAAGTAAGAGAGGTATATAGGAAGGTAAGTAAGAGAGGTACATAGGAAGGTGAGTAAGAGAGGTACATAGGAAGGTGAGTAAGAGAGGTACATAAGAAGGTGAGTAAGAGAGGTACATAAGAAGGTGAGTAAGAGAGGTACATTGGAAGGTGAGTAAGAGAGGTACATAGGAAGGTGAGTAAGAGAGGTACATCGGAAGATGAGTAAGAGAGGTACATAAGAAGGTGAGTAAGAGAGGTACATAGGAAGATGAGTAAGAGAGGTACATAGGAAGGTGAGTAAGAGAGGTACATAGGAAGGTGAATAGAAGTGGTACATAGGAAGGTGAGTAAGAGAGGTGCATATGAAGGTGAGTAAGAGAGGTACATAGGAAGGTGAGTAAGAGAGGTACATAGGAAGGTGAGTAAGAGAGGTACATAGGAATATGAGTAAGAGAGGTACATCGGAAGATGAGTAAGAGAGGTACATAGTAAGGTGAGTAAGAGAGGTACATAGGAAGGTGAATAGAAGTGGTGCATAGGAAGGTGAGTAAGAGAGGTACATAGGAAGGTGAGTAAGAGAGGTGCATATGAAGGTGAGTAAGAGAGGTACATAGGAAGGTGAGTAAGAGAGGTACATAGGAAGATGAGTAAGAGAGGTACATAGGAAGATGAGTAAGAGAGGAACATTGGAAGGTGAGTAAGAGAGGTACATATGAAGGTGAATAGAAATGGTACATAGGAAGGTCAGTAAGAGAGGTACACAGGAAGGTGAGTAAGAGGTACATATGAAGGTGAGTAAGAGAGGTACATAGGAAGGTGAGTAAGAGAGGCACATAGGAAGGTGAGTAAGAGGTACATAGGAAGGTGAGTAAGAGAGGTACATAGGAAGGTGAGTAAGAGAGGTACATAGGAAGGTGAGTAAGAGAGGTACATAGGAAGATGAGTAAGAGAGGTACATATTAAGGTGAGTAAGAGAGGTACATAGGAAGGTGAGTAAGAGAGGCACATAGGAAGGTGAGAAAGAGAGGTACATATGAAGGTGAGTAAGATAGGTACATAGGAAGGTGAGCAAGAGAGGTACATAGGAAGATGAGTAAGAGAGGTACATAGGAAGATGAGTAAGAGAGGTACATATGAAGGTGAGTAAGAGAGGTGCATAGGAAGGTGAGTAAGAGAGGTACATAGGAAGGTGAGTAAGAGAGGCACATAGGAAAGTGAGTAAGAGAGGTACATATGAAGGTGAGTAAGATAGGTACATAGGAAGGTGAGTAAGAGAGGTACATAGGAAGGTGAGTAAGAGAGGTACATATGAAGGTGAGTAAGAGAGGTACATAGGAAGGTGAGTAAGAGAGGTACATAGGAAGGTGAGTAAGATAGGTACATAGGAAGGTGAGTAAGAGAGGTACATCGGAACATGAGTAAGAGAGGAACATAGGAAGATGAGTAAGAGAGGTACATATGAAAGTGAGTAAGAGAGGAACATAGGAAGGTGAGTAAGAGAGGTGCATAGGAAGGTGAATAGAAGTGGTACATAGGAAGGTGTGTAAGAGAGGTACATAGGAAGCTAAGTAAGAGAGGCACATGTGAAGGTGAGTAAGAGAGGTACATAGGAAGATGAGTAAGAGAGGTACATAGGAAGATGAGTAAGAGGTACATAGGAAGATGAGTAAGAGGTGCATAGGAAGGTGAATAGAAGTGGTACATAGTAAGAGAGGTACATAGTAAGTAAGTGAGTAAGAGAGGTACATAGGAAGGTGAGTAAGAGAGGTACATAGGGAGGTGAGTAAGAGAGGTACATAGGAAGGTGAGTAAGATAGGTACATAGCAAGGTGAGTAAGAGAGGTACATAGGAAGGTGAGTAAGAGAGGTACATAGGAAGGTGAGTAAGAGAGGTATATAGGAAGGTGAATAGAAGTGGTACATAGGAAGGTGAGTAAGAGAGGTACATAGGAAGGTGAATAGAAGTGGTACATAGTAAGAGAGGTACATAGTAAGTAAGTGAGTAAGAGAGGTACATAGGAAGGTGAGTAAGAGAGGTACATAGGGAGGTGAGTAAGAGAGGTACATAGGAAGGTGAGTAAGATAGGTACATAGCAAGGTGAGTAAGAGAGGTACATAGGAAGGTGAGTAAGAGAGGTACATAGGAAGGTGAGTAAGAGAGGTATATAGGAAGGTGAATAGAAGTGGTACATAAGAAGGTGAGTAAGAGAGGTACATAGGAAGGTGAGTAAGAGAGGTACATAGGAAGGTGAGTAAGAGAGGTACATAGGAAGGTGAGTAAGAGAGGTACATAGGAAGGTGAGTAAGAGAGGTACATAGGAAGGTGAGTAAGATGTACATATGAAGGTGAGTAAGAGAGGTACATAGGAAGGTGAGTACGAGAGGTACATAGGAAGGTGAGTAAGAGAGGTACATATGAAGGTGAGTAAGAGAGGTGCATATGAAGGTGAGTAAGAGAGGTACATAGGAAGGTGAGTAAGAGAGGTGCATAGGAAGGTGAGTAAGAGGTACATAGGAAGGTGAGTAAGAGAGGTGCATAGGAAGGTGAGTAAGAGAGGTACATAGGAAGATGAGTAAGAGAGGTACATCGGAAGATGAGTAAGAGAGGTACATAGGAAGGTGAGTAAGAGAGGTACATAGGAAGGTGAATAGAAGTGGTGCATAGGAAGGTGAGTAAGAGAGGTAC
This sequence comes from Chirona hameri, assembly GCA_036785665.1. Classification (NCBI taxonomy): domain Eukaryota; kingdom Metazoa; phylum Arthropoda; class Thecostraca; order Balanomorpha; family Balanidae; genus Chirona; species Chirona hameri. The sequence goes on from JAXIVJ010001351.1 coordinate 3,159, forward strand.
ATAGGAAGGTGAGTAAGAGAGGTGCATATCAAGGTGAGTAAGAGAGGTACATAGGAAGGTGAGTAAGAGAGGTACATAGGAAGATGAGTAAGAGAGGTACATAGGAAGATGAGTAAGAGAGGAACATTGGAAGGTGAGTAAGAGGTACATAGGAAGGTGAATAGAAATGGTACATAGGAAGGTCAGTAAGAGAGGTACACAGGAAGGTGAGTAAGAGAGGTAGATAGGAAGGTGAGTAAGAGAGGCACATAGGAAGGTGAGTAAGAGAGGCACATAGGAAGGTGAGTAAGAGAGGTAGATAGGAAGGTGAATAGAAATGGTACATAGGAAGGTGAGTAAGAGAGGTACACAAGAAGGTGAGTAAGAGAGGTACATATGAAGGTGAGTAAGAGAGGTACATAGGAAGGTGAGTAAGAGAGGCACATAGGAAGGTGAGTAAGAGGTACATATGAAGCTGAGTAAGATAGGTACATAGGAAGGTGAGTAAGAGAGGTACATATGAAGGTGAGTAAGAGAGGTACATAGGAAGGTGAGTAAGAGAGGCACATAGGAAGGTGAGTAAGAGAGGTACATATGAAGGTGAGTAAGATAGGTACATAGGAAGGTGAGTAAGAGAGGTACATAGGAAGATGAGTAAGAGAGGTACATAGGAAGATGAGTAAGAGAGGTACATATGAAGGTGAGTAAGAGAAGTACATAGGAAGGTGAGTAAGAGAGGTACATATGAAGGTGAGTAAGAGAGGCACATAGGAAAGTGAGTAAGAGAGGTACATATGAAGGTGAGTAAGATAGGTACATAGGAAGGTGAGTAAGAGAGGTACATAGGAAAGTGAGTAAGAGAGGTACACATGAAGGTGAGTAAGAGAGGTACATAGGAAGATGAGTAAGAGAGGTACATAGGAAGGTGAGTAAGATAGGTACATAGGAAGGTGAGTAAGAGAGGTACATCGGAAGATGAGTAAGAGAGGAACATAGGAAGATGAGTAAGAGAGGTACATATGAAGGTGAGTAAGAGAGGAACATAGGAAGGTGAGTAAGAGAGGTGCATAGGAAGGTGAATAGAAGTGGTACATAGGAAGGTGTGTAAGAGAGGTACATAGGAAGGTAAGTAAGAGAGGCACATATGAAGGTGAGTAAGAGAGGTACATAGGAAGATGAGTAAGAGAGGACATAGGAAGATGAGTAAGAGAGGTACATAGGAAGATGAGTAAGAGGTACATAGGAAGATGAGTAAGAGGTACATAGGAAGGTGAATAGAAGTGGTACATAGGAAGGTGAGTAAGAGAGGTACGTAGGAAAGTGAGTAAGAGAGGTACATAGGGAGGTAAGAGAGGTACATAGGAAGGTGAGTAAGAGAGGTACATAGGAAGGTGAGTAAGAGAGGTACATAGGAAGGTGAGTAAGAGAGGTACATAGGAAGGTGAGTAAGAGAGGTACATATGAAGGTGAATAGAAGTGGTACATAGGAAGGTGAGTAAGAGAGGTACATAGGAAGGTGAGTAAGATGTACATATGAAGGTGAGTAAGAGAGGTACATAGGAAGGTGAGTACGAGGTACATAGGAAGGTGAGTAAGAGGTACATAGGAAGGTGAGTAAGAGAGGTACATATGAAGGGGAGTAAGAGAGGTACATAGGAAGATGAGTAAGAGAGGAACATATGAAGGTGAGAAAGAGAGGTACATAGGAAGGTGAGTAAGAGAGGTACATAGGAAGGTGAGTAAGAGAGGTACATAGGAAGGTGAATATAAGTGGTACATAGGAAGGTGAGTAAGAGAGGTACATAGGAAGGTGAGTAAGAGAGGTACATAGGAAGGTGAGTAAGAGAGGTACATAGGAAGGTGAGTAAGAGAGGTACATGTAAGGTGAATAGAAGTGATGCATAGGAAGGCGAGTAAGAGAGGTACATAGCAAGGTGAGTAAGAGAGGTACATAGGAAGGTGAATAGAAGTGATACATAGGAAGGTGAGTAAGAGAGGTACATAGGAAGGTGAGTAAGAGAGGTGCATAGGAAGGTGAGTAAGAGAGGTACATATGAAGGTGAGAAAGAGAGGTACATAGGAAGGTGAGTAAGAGGTACATATGAAGGTGAGTAAGAGAGGTACATATGAAGGTGAGTAAGAGATGTAGATATGAAGGTGAGTAAGAGAGGCACATAGGAAGGTGAGTAAGAGAGGTACATAGGAAGGTGAGTAAGAGAGGTACATAGGAAGGTGAGTAAGAGAGGCACATAGGAAGGTGAGTAAGAGAGGTACATATGAAGGTGAGAAAGAGAGGTACATAGGAAGGTGAGAAAGAGAGGTACATAGGAAGGTGAGTAAGAGAGGTACATAGGAAGGTGAATAGAAGTGGTTTACACCCTCATGAATCGCCTAGTGGACACTGCACACACCGACACACAAACAGCAGGAAGAACAATAGTGAGCAAACTTGTTAGTGGATGCAGGATAATCACTGCGGACATTCGTGTGAACCTGGCCCTCCATGCCCCTCCATTCTCTCCCACTCAAGGTAGCGGGCAAAGCTGAGACTACCGCTGTTGCTGCCTCGCCAAAAAAATCAAACTATGTATATGATACTGACCATTATTTCGATGAAGTCTAACACAATTAATGTCTCAGCAAACACACCATACAGTTATCAATTAAAAAAGGCACCGACAACCCAATGTGTGAACCACTCACAATTTTGACTGCTGACCTAATGTTCATGTTTTCAGAATTGATGCCAGCATACATGTGTACCAAAATATGTTTTCCCTTGAATGAGCCCACATTAATACCATCATTCTTGACACTATCACGCATCTAAATCGCAGCCGTGTTAATTGGCAACCCAACACACAGCATAACAAATTATATAGAATTGTCGCTGATTAGAACATGCTATTTTTGCTATGAATAATTTGTATATATAAATTTAGATCGAGTGTTTTGGTGAGATGGATTTCCAGGTTCAGGACCCACGCTAAGCAGAGCTTGTTGCGTGGGCCCTGGCCCAACCATCCGATCGGGCAATTCCAGGTATACTGCAGAATTTAGTAGGGAAAGTTTTACATCCACCAACGAGTGAGGACGGTCCGCCCGGTCCGCTGGCTTCATCTGACCTTGAGTGCGGCAGCTGCCACCGACCGCAGGTCATCCCCGCCAGGAGCAAATAGCGAGCGCCGAAGCGACTCGAACCCACCTTGCCAGGGTGGGTCAGATCTAAAGCCCAGCGCTCTCCCGACTGAGCTACCAGGTCGGACTTGCAGTGAAACATAATTAATACTAACCAGTGCCATGGCAAGTGTCTCATAAACCAGCCAGTGCAGCAGCAGCATGCTATTTTTAGCAGCAGCAGCAGCAGCAGCAGCAGCAGCAGCAGCAGCAGCAGCAGCAGCAGCAGCAGCAGCAGCAGCAGCAGCAGCAGCAGCAGCAGCAGCAGCAGCAGCAGCAGCAGCAGCAGCAGCAGCAGCAGCAGCAGCAGCAGCAGCAGCAGCAGCAGCAGCAGCAGCAGCAGCAGCAGCAGCAGCAGCAGCAGCAGCAGCAGCAGCAGCAGCAGCAGCAGCAGCAGCAGCAGCAGCAGCAGCAGCAGCAGCAGCAGCAGCAGCAGCAGCAGCAGCAGCAGCAGCAGCAGCAGCAGCAGCAGCAGCAGCAGCAGCAGCAGCAGCAGCAGCAGCAGCAGCAGCAGCAGCAGCAGCAGCAGCAGCAGCAGCAGCAGCAGCAGCAGCAGCAGCAGCAGCAGCAGCAGCAGCAGCAGCAGCAGCAGCAGCAGCAGCAGCAGCAGCAGCAGCAGCAGCAGCAGCAGCAGCAGCAGCAGCAGCAGCAGCAGCAGCAGCAGCAGCAGCAGCAGCAGCAGCAGCAGCAGCAGCAGCAGCAGCAGCAGCAGCAGCAGCAGCAGCAGCAGCAGCAGCAGCAGCAGCAGCAGCAGCAGCAGCAGCAGCAGCAGCAGCAGCAGCAGCAGCAGCAGCAGCAGCAGCAGCAGCAGCAGCAGCAGCAGCAGCAGCAGCAGCAGCAGCAGCAGCAGCAGCAGCAGCAGCAGCAGCAGCAGCAGCAGCAGCAGCAGCAGCAGCAGCAGCAGCAGCAGCAGCAGCAGCAGCAGCAGCAGCAGCAGCAGCAGCAGCAGCAGCAGCAGCAGCAGCAGCAGCAGCAGCAGCAGCAGCAGCAGCAGCAGCAGCAGCAGCAGCAGCAGCAGCAGCAGCAGCAGCAGCAGCAGCAGCAGCAGCAGCAGCAGCAGCAGCAGCAGCAGCAGCAGCAGCAGCAGCAGCAGCAGCAGCAGCAGCAGCAGCAGCAGCAGCAGCAGCAGCAGCAGCAGCAGCAGCAGCAGCAGCAGCAGCAGCAGCAGCAGCAGCAGCAGCAGCAGCAGCAGCAGCAGCAGCAGCAGCAGCAGCAGCAGCAGCAGCAGCAGCAGCAGCAGCAGCAGCAGCAGCAGCAGCAGCAGCAGCAGCAGCAGCAGCAGCAGCAGCAGCAGCAGCAGCAGCAGCAGCAGCAGCAGCAGCAGCAGCAGCAGCAGCAGCAGCAGCAGCAGCAGCAGCAGCAGCAGCAGCAGCAGCAGCAGCAGCAGCAGCAGCAGCAGCAGCAGCAGCAGCAGCAGCAGCAGCAGCAGCAGCAGCAGCAGCAGCAGCAGCAGCAGCAGCAGCAGCAGCAGCAGCAGCAGCAGCAGCAGCAGCAGCAGCAGCAGCAGCAGCAGCAGCAGCAGCAGCAGCAGCAGCAGCAGCAGCAGCAGCAGCAGCAGCAGCAGCAGCAGCAGCAGCAGCAGCAGCAGCAGCAGCAGCAGCAGCAGCAGCAGCAGCAGCAGCAGCAGCAGCAGCAGCAGCAGCAGCAGCAGCAGCAGCAGCAGCAGCAGCAGCAGCAGCAGCAGCAGCAGCAGCAGCAGCAGCAGCAGCAGCAGCAGCAGCAGCAGCAGCAGCAGCAGCAGCAGCAGCAGCAGCAGCAGCAGCAGCAGCAGCAGCAGCAGCAGCAGCAGCAGCAGCAGCAGCAGCAGCAGCAGCAGCAGCAGCAGCAGCAGCAGCAGCAGCAGCAGCAGCAGCAGCAGCAGCAGCAGCAGCAGCAGCAGCAGCAGCAGCAGCAGCAGCAGCAGCAGCAGCAGCAGCAGCAGCAGCAGCAGCAGCAGCAGCAGCAGCAGCAGCAGCAGCAGCAGCAGCAGCAGCAGCAGCAGCAGCAGCAGCAGCAGCAGCAGCAGCAGCAGCAGCAGCAGCAGCAGCAGCAGCAGCAGCAGCAGCAGCAGCAGCAGCAGCAGCAGCAGCAGCAGCAGCAGCAGCAGCAGCAGCAATTAATAGGGGATCTGAGTGAGTGAGTGAGTGAGTGAGTGAGTGAGTGAGTGAGTGAGTGAGTGAGTGAGTGAGTGAGTGAGTGAGTGAGTGAGTGAGTGAGTGAGTGAGTGAGTGAGTGGGTGGGGCGGCATCTGGCGGCAATAGAAGCGGCGGCGGCGCCGGTACTGACCTTGTGATGAGCCGTCTTCTGAGGTGCCTGCCGTGCCCGCCATCGACATGTCGCCGCTGCCGCCTGCACCCAGCCACCGGGAGACACAGGACGAGAGGTCAGACATGGCGCCGATACACGGACGCACGCACACACAGCCGCCGGCAAACATAGGGCGGAAGGTCGGACAGTGAAGACACCGGCAGACGCAAAACAAATGCACGACAGATAGTAGCTAGGTAAAATCGATGTTGACTAAGATATGTATATTGTATAAGCAAAACGTTCAGTATCAGTGCCATTTAGACATATAAGAAAAACAACGTTCAGTATTAGGGCCATTTAGACATTCCGAGTGAAGAATTTCGCTCTGAATGTTTTATTGAATGGATTTCCGAGATCAGGACGCAAGCAAAGCTTGTTGCGCGGGCCCGCCTGACCCCAACATCCGATCGCGCTATTCAGGAAACCGGTAGAACTTAATAGCGAAAGTTGAACGTCTCCTAACGATTGAGTAGTCTGCACCAGTCCGTAGTCTGTAGTTGGCCAGAGGCTTGAAACACAACTTATCTCATAGTACATCGAATGTTTTGACGTATTTCTAGTATTCAGTGTCACTTGAGCATTGAGCACCATGAAGTTTTGATCAGCAGTATTCTACTTAATATACACAAAAAGTTTCCAATTAAGCCGTCATCCATTGAATGGTTTACACATGCCTGCTTTCTCCACCATTTATATATCAGGCGATTAACTAAATTCGGCAGCCTGAGGCCGATTTGTCACAGCGTAGATGGAGGCAGCTGTCATGCCGTCGACAATCACCTTGTTCTGAGAGCCGGCTGAGAAGTCCGGCCATGTCGTGCGAGCTGGTCGAGTGGTCAGAGCCCTCGAACTGGGCCGCCTCCATGTTGGACACCTGGCCCAGCGTCGCCTCTAAGCTCACGTCGTCGTCGCCGTCGGTGATGTCCACCTTCTCCACCTTGATGTTGTAGCTGTCGTCGCCGTGCTGCGCCGGTAGCTGGGCAGCGCCATGGTGTTGCGCGCTGTGGTGCGGCGCCAGCGGCGGGCCGGCCGGCGGCGGAGGCGGAGGAGGCGCCGGATGGTGCAGGAGAGGCCGCGAGTCCAGCGCCGCCGCCGAGACGGGCGCCGCCGCCACAGCCGGCGGCTCCAGGTCGATCGGTGCGGCTGACACGGCCGGCGGCGGCGGCGGCCCGGCCTGTGCGGCAGAGACGGGAGGCAGCGGGGACGGAGAGCCCGCGCGGCCATCGCCGCCCGACAGACGGCGCCGCTTGAAGCGCGGCGAGCACGGCCCAAAGTCGGGCGGCTCGCGGGCCCTGGAGCGCAGCGGCGAGGCGGCCGCCGGCTGACTCGAGTTGTGCCGCGGCCGCTGCTCCCCGGTCCGGTCCGAAGGCGCCGCGCCTGCGGGCGCCGGCTGCGGCCGACTCAGCTGCAACAGACACACACCACGTCCGCTATACGCCGGAGTTGGACTGACAAAACCCTAATCATAACAAGTGATGATTATTTGGACTTTGGGGCGCCTCAGCAACTTAGGCTATGTGGCGCCCATATCATAGCAAGTGATGGTAGCCGGACAGTTGAACTAGCTAACAAGCAGCCAGTTCAGCACCAAATATTCCGAAAAAAGGCAAACTATCACGCGCACTGGAGGGGGAGGGGGGGGGGGAGATCCGCCCACCCCTCCGGTTTTTTCAAGGATAGTTCAAAAACGGCGGCGAGCAGCGGCGCCGTTTTTCATACCTGTTCGAAAATGAACTGCCCACATTATGTACAATGCTTGACCTCGGGTCATCTCAGGTCAGGTCACCAGACCAGGTCACGTGATGACCCCACCTCCAAAATGTTTGCGGTAGTGCAGCTACTGTTTTAACCTTCGCCAGTGCAGGGGGGGGGGGGGGGGATGCCACCCCCACGGGTTTCGGGAATAACTCGCGTAAATATCAACCGATCGCGATGCAACTTTCAGTACCCTACTTATGAACAATTTTACACATATTCTGAAATTTTTAAGTTGTAGGTCACATGAGTCATGACCCGTTACCTTTGACCTGTTTCTCAAGGTCATGTCAGGCGCAACTGGCGTCCGTAGTATTGATGTGTAACTTGTGCAGTTTCATAGTGTTTTTTGTTCAGGAGCATATGCAAAGGTGTTTCCAGGTGATAGTTGCGGTTTACCTTGAGATTGTGACCTCGATTGACCTTTTCAAAGGTCAACCGAGGTCACTGACCTCCGATGACCTGATATTACTTTTTTGGCTTCTGGCAGTTTCTAGGACATTTTGTGACGCTGATTTCAAATATGAGATATATTTTACATAATTATATGTTCCACTGGGGTCATGCGCCTCCACAGGTCAACCGAGGTCACTGACCTGAAATGACCCGACATGACCGGACATACATGACCGGACATGACCTTTTTGGAATTTGGCAGTTTCTAGGACATTTTGTGACGCTGATTTAAAATTTGGCACCCATTTAGCATAATTATATGCTCATTCGCGATTCTAGCTCGATTAAATTCAATTTATACGCATTTACAATGTTGTTGAATTTTGGGTCATTTACATGACCTCAGAGGTCACCAAATGACCTAGGACCTTAAAATCGGGTATCAATGGCTTCCTCTCGTGACAAGCAACACGCTAGTTTTTTTTTAATCGAAGCTCTAGCCCAATTAGGGGCGAAACGACGGGCGAGGGTTAAGCCGATCGGTTTCAAACTTGCAGGATTTAATAAGGTCATAGATACCTATAATTTGTACATCTCATATTTGGTAATATCGGTGACCTAAGGTCAGGTCAATTTCGTGACCGCCAACACTTGTTTTGTCAATAACTATCGACATAATGAAGATAGAGAAGTGAAAACGGTACCAATGTGTTTGTCTCGTCAACGACACGTCTCCCAATGTGCAACATGACCTACTCGGGTCATGAGCATACAATTACAAGGAAACAACATTAAGATGCATCAAAACATTTTCTGCCAAAGAACATACATGACAGCAGTTCCAGAGAAAGCAAATCATGCACTTACCCCGTCCTCATCATCGTCACCAGAGAGTCCCTTGACCTGCAGCATTTCTGCAGTCTTGAGGAAGCTGCCCAGCTGACTCTGCAGGACATTGACCTCGCCTTTGTACACGAACTCCACCACAGCTGCCAGGTCAGGATACGACGTATCCTTCAGGAAGAATACAGGGTGCTGGCACGGGTTTTCCTGCAAACAGATGGGCAAAAATGAAGGAAAGAAGCATACAGAGCCGACTTCCGTAGACATCTACTGCATTTTACTATCATGATGGCAATACTGACAAATCCCCTGCCCCGTAATATCACATTTAAGTACACACACCCTGATCACCACCAGGAGGTCAAGTCAGGCACACACCCTGATCACCACCAGGAGGTCAAGTCAGGTACACACCCTGATCACCACCAGGAGGTCATGTCAGGTACACACCCTGATCACCACCAGGAGGTCAAGTCAGGTACACACCCTGATCACCACCAGGTCAAGTCAGGTACACACCCTGATCACCACCAGGTCAAGTCAGGTACACACCCTGATCACCACCAGGAGGTCAAGTCAGGTACACACCCTGATCACCAGCGGGAGGTCAAGTCAGCAAATACTCTGATCACCGTCCCAGGATGTCAAGCAGACATGCACACTCTTATCCTGCCAAAAGCAGAACACAGACATTGTTAAGGTATTGTTCACAATCACATATAGCTTTTCCATGGTCAAGCACAGCATGGTCAATACCAGACATAGGGAAGAAGTAGGTTCGGCTTAGACTTCGGCTTTACGAAGCCACACTTTTGATGATTGCGGTTTAAGGGCGCCGCAAATGCCTGGTTAAGTGGCGCCCCTTTTCTTACATTTGTTTCGGCGACATGCATTTAAAAACGACCGTATCCGGCTTCGACTTGGTGACACTTCGAACAACTCACTTTCGTATAGGCTTCGGCTTCGTGTCGTTTCTAATGATCTGCCTTCTTGTTTGCTTCAGCTTCGCGTCTTTGTTGGTGGTTGCGTTCAGTTTTGACTTCGGCTTCGAGACATTTTACCGCGTATATTTGGAGATTTTGATATTTTACCGCAAGATTTGGTCTTCGACTTAATGGTAGCTTCACATTCGGCGCTTTGCCTTGTATGAACAGTAAAAACAAAACAATAACATGTACTATGCTTCACACCAGCTAATCACTTAAAGGAACTTCGGCTTTGGCTTTGTGCATTTCAAACCGACCTTGGATTTCGGAACAGACATTTTGAGCGATTGCTCTCGGCTTTGTCTTCGCCTTCCCAAGTATTTTTGTCGGCTTTGGCTTCGAAAAAAGCAATTCATACCAAGATTTGGCTTTGGCTTAGAGTTTTTCATTTCGAAGTCACTGGCTTCGACTTCGACTTTGTGGTTCAAAACTTCTTAGTCACAAATGTTGGCTTTGGCGGTTTCAGAGATATTGACGTGTCAGCCACGTGACTCTGCCCTTGGCCCTGAAGCCAGGGAGCTGGCTCGTCCCCAAGCCTGGTCAAGACGTGTGAGTTGTCAGCCAGCCTAAGCTTCAGAAACCAGCACCAATGGGTTTGAGCTGCCGCTCAGAGTGAAATCTCTGAATTTTTCATATAGCGCCACTTCTATGATTATCCTATTTTCGGCTGGTTTATTCCTTTTTGTCATGTTTGTCACTTGCCTTGGGAGAAGCGAGGGACACAGGGAGCCAATACTGATGGGACTGGAGAGTGGAGTGGCAGCTGATTGTGAAAGTTAAGGTCACTGTCCAGTGTCCACAGAAGCACTGGACGGAGGTTCGGCTAGCAGGCCACTGAAATAGCATGCAGCAAGTTGTATGTATTGCAGGTGAAGAAATGAAAGTGGCAAACATTGTCCGCACCATGATACAAATGGCGCCTAATCTACACTTCACAGTCCACTGCACAGCCAGACTAAACAATTTTGTACTTGTTTGTTGGGGTTTAAGGGCGCGGCGACTCCTCAGGTCAATTTGCGCCCATATACTAAAGGGAATTTACAGAAGCATCTACACAATTTGCTAAGTAAAATAACAAACAGCAAATATATATGGTTATGTGATTCCACCTGTGTGTGGCAGGACTAGCGGGACTAGGTTACGGACCGCGTGGCCCAGTGGTTACGGACCGCGTGGCCCAGTGGTTACGGACCGCGTGGACCAGTGGTTACGGACCGCGTGGACCAGTGGTTATGGACCGCGTGGACCAGTGGTTACGGACCGCGTGGAACAGTGGTTACGGACCGCGTGGCCCAGTGGTTACGGACCGCGTGGCCCAGTGGTTACGGACCGCGTGGACCAGTGGTTACGGACCGCGTGGCCCAGTGGTTACGGACCGCGTGGCCCAGTGGTTACGGACCGCGTGACCCAGTGGTTACGGACCGCGTGGAGCAGTGTTCTGAAATTGGGAAAATTACATGCAGGTGGGCATGCATTTACCAAAATAGTTACCTCCCAAAATACCTCTTAATTTGAAATAGTTACCTCCCATTCGCCTCCCTTTTTGCCATTCGATTGAGAGTTGTGCAATATTTGGGTTTCATTATCTGAGTCACCTTCAGGTGATTTGATGACATTTGTATACCTTACGTTTGATCAGATACCTCCATACCTATAACCTACCTACATTTCACGTCGAAACATAGTTGATCAATTGATAGCTTCGTTCACCTGCTGGCTTCTGAGCCACTGTACTGGTGAGGAGAGGAGGTAAGAAAGAGGTAACTATTGGCATGTTTCTGGCATGTTTTATATACTCATTCATTAGCGGTCAGATTTGCACAAAAACGTGGCATAGTCTTGTATGGTCTGTTGAGAAGCTTTGGTATCATTTTTGATGAAAAATATACATTCCTGTATTTTAGGTGATTTTTTTCCCTTGCATAATGTCAATAGGTCCATTTTGACCTGCTTCGTGCACCGTGATACTTATCATGCTGTTATACATTTTGCAGACATGAAATAATATATTTGAAGACTGTAATGGCTTGAAAAACTATTTTGCAAACGACTTGCATTATTTACAAGTAATGTTATCATTTACGTGGCTTATTTTGGTTTTTACAAGTTGGAAGATTTGTTCTGTAATCTATCGTTATTCTGAGGAGGTAACAAAAATAATACTGGCATGTTTTTATTATAAGACCATCTGCTTATTTATCACACAAAAACAGGTCATTACCAAAAACTTCAATGTTTTTTCACCAGCCGAAACCACTTTAACCTCGGAAATGTCCAATGAAATAGTCTTGAAAAATGATTTAGGTTGAGATGTTTTCTGAGGAGGTAACAATTTTTGCGGAGATTATTCAGCGCCAATATTTTAGCTGCCGCAAGGATGCAGCTAACCTGGCGCTGTTTATACAAAATAATCTCCGGAGTCTTTGAGGCAGCCAGGGCAATAGAACACTGAGGCCAGGCAGCTTACATACAAAGGCTGCCCTAGGTAATGCAGAAAGTTGTTTGGTGTGGGCATGCTGATGTAGGAGTGGCGGCAGGTAAATACCCTCGTATTTATATTCTGTCCCTTATCTTATTTGTATTCCCATAATTCAATAAGTTGAGAGAAGTGGGGTACCACTCAGCTTTGGCATACCAGACCAAACATTGCAATGCATGGAGTAAGAATGTTAGGAATGTCTCTCCAAAGTGATTGCTAGGAACTTATATTGTCATAAATCTACTAATTAATGAAATTCCACTGTTATATGTATGGGTAAATAAGGGCATTTGTCAATCATGCGTATGGGGTAAAAGCCTAATCTTCGGACACATCCTAACCTCAGACTTTTCATGCTATCAGACTAGTGCAGACAATACAGCTGCAGTGTTTTACTGAGTCTGTATTGCTTACATTTGATAGCATTAAAAGTCTGAGGTTAGGATGTCCAGGGTTACATCAGTTGACGGTAATGTCACAATAATTTTTTGTTTTGCCCTAATTATTTACTTGATGGGTTATGCTAGAGGTTAGAGCACAACCCGTCACTTAACCAATAATTAGTTGATTTATATCAATTCAGTGAAATAATAGTTTTAAATTTCATTTTTTCACATGATAGGCTAATAGTTGAACTATATTTTTTCATGCATATTTTGGAATTCACTAGTCTTTCTCAGATCACCTCATAACACATTTATGAACTTTGTGCGGTTGCTATATGTATAAATATGGGTATGCTTCTGCATCCTACTTTGTAATGCAATGCTGCCTGAAATGTGTTTACAACTGTGAGCAAACTATTTAATTATATCATCTTTGTCATATTCCTTACCATCTTGAGTTGAACTGTGAACTGGATCACTATGCTTGCTGAATTGTGTATATCTTGGTTATATTATGCAATGTATATTTCAAAATGAAAAATGTTAATAGGAAACTAGTTTGTATGTGGTTATGCTAACATTGACAAAATATTGAATTGTATCAACTTATGTCATATTCCTTACCATCTTGATGAGCAGTTTCACCTCTGGATGATCACTTATTTCATATTTGTGTAGTACGTGAGTAAAATTAAGATAGGTTGGTTTTCTTATTTTTGTTACCTCTTCACATGTTTGTTTGGCAGTTTTGATACCTCTATGCATGTATTCAAAAAGTAATTTCAGAACACTGGCGTGGACCAGTGGTTACGGACCGCGTGGACCAGTGGTTACGGTGTCTGTGTGTGGCAGGACTAGCGGGACGGTTACGGAGTCCAGTATCCTAGGCTTGGAAAAGTTGGGTGGGAAATGACACCCTATGGAAAATATTTTTCCACTCTTTTCACCCAGTTTTACTATGAATTTTCTACTCCCTAAACTAAGATATATTGGAAAACCGGAACCCTAACACTGATACTAATAATGCTATCATCAACCTGTTTTCCTCCACAGGCTAATCCTGCGAAACCTAAGTCCTTCTTTGATGCATCCATGGTCCAAGTTCAGGCACCAGTTGTAGTCATCAAGAGCAATCAACCAACAAGACAGCATGGAACCTACTATACCTACCTACAACCTACCTCAGCCTTCACCCTCAAATAAATCCAGATGTGTGTTGTGCATGTTTTATTATACGCTTCTAAGTATCATTCCAATGTGCATGTTACTATATGTTGAATCATTATTATTGGTTTTATTCTATTTATATTTGACACAAGGTTGAAGTTGAACACACAAGAGAGATCATAATCATGTAGAAGAGGGGTAGGGACAACAGACAATCATCAAGGCAACTGATCCAGCTAAATACAGACACTGTCCCTGCGCCCACACCGTGCCACAATTCCATCCTGCAATATGTTTAAGAGATGTGCATAAAAGCAATATCGGATAAAATAAGTGAAAGGAAACTCCCACACACTCACGTGGGAGTGAGTGTCCTTACGGTAAATTAAAATGTTCCCGAGCGGTTACCCGCGCTCCGCGACCTCAATTTTAGTTTGCTTACAACATACAATCATTATGATCATTTCCAAGCACACCATTCTCAGTAAAGAAACCTTCATGCTAGTGAAGGCTTTATTAAATTTATGTTGCGGAGAAGATGTTACTAAATTAAACGCTTTAGAGTGGAAAATTAAAGAAATATACCAATAATTGGCATTAACCAACGAATTGGTAAACCTAACACATCTTTCTGGCCAGCTTTTTAGCCGTTTTTTAATCATTGGAAAGTTTTCAAACAGCACTCTTTGGTATGTATTATTTTATTAGCTTTTATTTTTCCGGCTTTAACATTAGTGCTCGAAAGAACGAATTTCCCAACTCTGTCTGGAATCTCAACGGTCTGGTTAATGGTCTTAAGAAAGGAGCAGGGCTGCGGAGTCGACATAATTTTAGCGACTCCGACTCCCGCCTGAAAAAAATCGACTCCGACTCCGACTCCGACTCCGACTCCGACTCCGACTCCGACTCCGACTCCGACTCTAACTCCGACTCCGGCGTATATCCGTTCTCCAACCGCATGCTAAGCAATATCTGCAATGCCATCTATTTTGTCAGTTTGTTTGTATTCTTAACAGTGTGGAGAACAATGCTACGCCGCCCGAGCACGGGCCGTGCCGGCCGCGCGTCCAGCCCAGTCGCGCTCGTCTGCAGGCGGCGGAATAAAATGAAGATAAGAACGTGAGACCGGCCCCACTGTGTATATCTCGTCGAGACGCGTCCGACATTGCGCAGCACGACATACCTGGTTCACCACATGAACTTAAATTACCTTGACCTGAGGGCAAATTTTGAATGACTTAGGTAACCTGGTCACCATGGTATGATTCGAATCTTCCTGACGAAACGAGCACGATGATATTAAAATGGGCGCCGTGTGATCGTAAGAGTCGGTGCGTCCAAAGCCCCAATCATCATCAGATGACGTACAAATTATTGCCCTAACTTCAGGAGGCGCAAATCTACCGCTAGTTGAGTAAACTTCCACTCGATTCATTTTCCACTCATTTTTTTCGAAAGGGATGCAAAGTTAATGTCCCTAGGCCGACGTTCTACCGACCAAAGTAATCGCCAATTGCCAAAAAGTCGACTCCGGGCCGGAGTCGGTAAGATTTTAGCGACTCCGACTCCAGCCAAAACTACCGACTCCGACTCCAACTCCGGCCACAACTACCGACTCCGACTCCGCAGACCTGGAAAGGAGTATTTCCTTATTAATCTGGAATATATTTCGTTTTTCGTATTGGTTGCACAGTTTTCAAGAAATATTATCGGATACCAAGAGCGGAAAATTGGAACTCAGCATCGATTATTCTATAACTATCGAAATATTGGTTTCAGAGCAACAAAAGTATTTTTTCTCTCTGAAAACTCGCAACTTCAAACAATCTGAAGTTTTGGCCCTTTGACGTGCCCTAATTCCGTTGATACTGGACGTCACAGTTTCCGGGCCTTCTCCACCAGCTCGAGGCTATTAAACAGTCCGGCTCCAGAATCCAGGTATTCCCGCTATGGATTTCGACAGATATGGCGCAAATGTTCAATTCAAAATTTCAACAACAAAAAAATCAAAAAAAATCAACAACAAAAAAAGTATAATTCAAAATTTGAGCTCAGGTCAAGGCAACTTAAGGTCATGTGGTGAGTGTCCTAGGATTGCTTTGAAGCCAGGGTGGGGAGTGGAAAATTCCTCCTAAAAAGGGCATTAGGATTGGAAAATTCAGCCTAAAAACACTATGAAGTACTTGGCTTAGACAAGACTCACGCACCAGTCAGCTATTACAAATGACAATTTTTTCCTTCCATAGACTGACTGTTTCTATCATGACATGAACTCCTGCTATGATCCATCCAACTCCAGAACAGTTGCAGCCATCAAGAACAAACATTCAACAAGGCAGCATAGATCCTGAAGCTACAACCACCTCAGCTCTCACCACCTAAATCAGCTTGTGTAAGAAATGTGTGATCAAAAAATGTGTAGTCAGTAAAAGATGTTGTTATGTGCCTTTGTCATTGTAATTTGTAACCTTGTTATAAATTGGTTTTAATCAATAAGTGTTTATGAGTATAATGTAAGAGCTTTTCAGCTCCCATTTTCAATGCTCTTGTACTAACTACTTCCTATTGTCTATGTTGTGTGCACAAATATATGATAATTTATTATTTATTTTGTGACGTTTCTTTCCATTTACAAACAAAAGAGCACTGAAGAGAAATTATCATCATAACAGGCAGAAGTGGCTGTGGGGTCATTGGGGGTACCTGGATCATTTGCATATCACAGCAAATGATCCAGGTATCTATTGGGCATTGAAACACGATGAACAAATTACATTTATTTGTATTCATGTTACATGATTTACCGTCACACCATTTAATGGAGGCTCATGATTAAATATTAACACGATCAATAAACACCCATAATAATGTAACAGCAGTAAGGAAATGGATCCTGCAGTGCTGTATTAAATATTAACACGATCAATAAACACCCATAATAATGTAACAGCAGTAAGGAAATGGATCCTGCAGTGCTGTATTAAATATTAACACGATCAATAAACACCCATAATAATGTAACAGCAGTAAGGAAATGGATCCTGCAGTGCTGTATTAAATATTAACACGATCAATAAACACCCATAATAATGTAACAGCAGTAAGGAAATGGATCCTGCAGTGCTGTATTAAATATTAACACGATCAATAAACACCCATAATAATGTAACAGCAGTAAGGAAATGGATCCTGCAGTGCTGTATTAAATATTAACACGATCAATAAACACCCATAATACTGTAACAGCAGTAAGGAAATGGATCCTGCAGTGCTGTATTAAATATTAACACGATCAATAAACACCCATAATAATGTAACAGCAGTAAGGAAATGGATCCTGCAGTGCTGTATTAAATATTAACACGATCAATAAACACCCATAATACTGTAACAGCAGTAAGGAAATGGATCCTGCAGTGCTGTATTAAATATTAACACGATCAATAAACACCCATAATACTGTAACAGCAGTAAGGAAATGGATCCTGCAGTGCTGTATTAAATATTAACACGATCAATAAACACCCATAATAATGTAACAGCAGTAAGGAAATGGATCCTGCAGTGCTGTATTAAATATTAACACGATCAATAAACACCCATAATAATGTAACAGCAGTAAGGAAATGGATCCTGCAGTGCTGTATTAAATATTAACACGATCAATAAACACCCATAATAATGTAACAGCAGTAAGGAAATGGATCCTGCAGTGCTGTATTAAATATTAACACGATCAATAAACACCCATAATACTGTAACAGCAGTAAGGAAATGGATCCTGCAGTGCTGTATTAAATATTAACACGATCAATAAACACCCATAATACTGTAACAGCAGTAAGGAAATGGATCCTGCAGTGCTGTATTAAATATTAACACGATCAATAAACAACCATAATAATGTAACAGCAGTAAGGAAATGGATCCTGCAGTGCTGTATTAAATATTAACACGATCAATAAACACCCATAATACTGTAACAGCAGTAAGGAAATGGATCCTGCAGTGCTGTATTAAATATTAACACGATCAATAAACACCCATAATACTGTAACAGCAGTAAGGAAATGGATCCTGCAGTGCTGTATTAAATATTAACACGATCAATAAACACCCATAATAATGTAACAGCAGTAAGGAAATGGATCCTGCAGTGCTGTATTAAATATTAACACGATCAATAAACACCCATAATACTGTAACAGCAGTAAGGAAATGGATCCTGCAGTGCTGTATTAAATATTAACACGATCAATAAACACCCATAATAATGTAACAGCAGTAAGGAAATGGATCCTGCAGTGCTGTATTAAATATTAACACGATCAATAAACACCCATAATAATGTAACAGCAGTAAGGAAATGGATCCTGCAGTGCTGTATTAAATATTAACACGATCAATAAACACCCATAATAATGTAACAGCAGTAAGGAAATGGATCCTGCAGTGCTGTATTAAATATTAACACGATCAATAAACACCCATAATAATGTAACAGCAGTAAGGAAATGGATCCTGCAGTGCTGTATTAAATATTAACACGATCAATAAACACCCATAATAATGTAACAGCAGTAAGGAAATGGATCCTGCAGTGCTGTATTAAATATTAACACGATCAATAAACACCCATAATAATGTAACAGCAGTAAGGAAATGGATCCTGCAGTGCTGTATTAAATATTAACACGATCAATAAACACCCATAATACTGTAACAGCAGTAAGGAAATGGATCCTGCAGTGCTGTATTAAATATTAACACGATCAATAAACACCCATAATAATGTAACAGCAGTAAGGAAATGGATCCTGCAGTGCTGTATTAAATATTAACACGATCAATAAACACCCATAATAATGTAACAGCAGTAAGGAAATGGATCCTGCAGTGCTGTATTAAATATTAACACGATCAATAAACACCCATAATAATGTAACAGCAGTAAGGAAATGGATCCTGCAGTGCTGTATTAAATATTAACACGATCAATAAACACCCATAATACTGTAACAGCAGTAAGGAAATGGATCCTGCAGTGCTGTATTAAATATTAACACGATCAATAAACACCCATAATACTGTAACAGCAGTAAGGAAATGGATCCTGCAGTGCTGTATTAAATATTAACACGATCAATAAACACCCATAATAATGTAACAGCAGTAAGGAAATGGATCCTGCAGTGCTGTATTAAATATTAACACGATCAATAAACACCCATAATACTGTAACAGCAGTAAGGAAATGGATCCTGCAGTGCTGTATTAAATATTAACACGATCAATAAACACCCATAATAATGTAACAGCAGTAAGGAAATGGATCCTGCAGTGCTGTATTAAATATTAACACGATCAATAAACACCCATAATAATGTAACAGCAGTAAGGAAATGGATCCTGCAGTGCTGTATTAAATATTAACACGATCAATAAACACCCATAATACTGTAACAGCAGTAAGGAAATGGATCCTGCAGTGCTGTATTAAATATTAACACGATCAATAAACACCCATAATACTGTAACAGCAGTAAGGAAATGGATCCTGCAGTGCTGTATTAAATATTAACACGATCAATAAACACCCATAATAATGTAACAGCAGTAAGGAAATGGATCCTGCAGTGCTGTATTAAATATTAACACGATCAATAAACACCCATAATAATGTAACAGCAGTAAGGAAATGGATCCTGCAGTGCTGTATTAAATATTAACACGATCAATAAACACCCATAATAATGTAACAGCAGTAAGGAAATGGATCCTGCAGTGCTGTATTAAATATTAACACGATCAATAAACACCCATAATACTGTAACAGCAGTAAGGAAATGGATCCTGCAGTGCTGTATTAAATATTAACACGATCAATAAACACCCATAATACTGTAACAGCAGTAAGGAAATGGATCCTGCAGTGCTGTATTAAATATTAACACGATCAATAAACACCCATAAGAATGTAACAGCAGTAAGGAAATGGATCCTGCAGTGCTGTATTAAATATTAACACGATCAATAAACACCCATAATACTGTAACAGCAGTAAGGAAATGGATCCTGCAGTGCTGTATCGCAGCTGGTCATTTGACATTTAGACACTTAATGACAAGCTGCAAAGTGGTGGTTATAGAGGCCTGGATAAACAAAGTAAAATGCACCACCTCGCTTGATTTGCAGTGCTGGTCATAGAT
The DNA here is from genome assembly GCA_036785665.1 of Chirona hameri. Lineage (NCBI taxonomy): Eukaryota > Metazoa > Arthropoda > Thecostraca > Balanomorpha > Balanidae > Chirona > Chirona hameri. The sequence continues at coordinate 22,825 of JAXIVJ010001351.1, forward strand.
ATCTGGGGGGGGGGGGGATGATCAATGTGAGGCAATGTGAGGCATTGGGGACGGGCATCAGTTTAGGGATGTCTGCGGAATAACCCATGCATCATCAACACATCAGCAAATTTAACCCCGACATGGACTGCACAGGTGCAAGGTGCAGTGACAAATGAGGTAAGTAACTACCACATACAATTTTATGCTGAATGCTCAAGAAAGCAAGATTTGACCAACTTTATGTTTCAAGATAAGCAAAAATACCAACCAGATTATGGTAAATATGAAGACAAATAGAAGCTTATGAGACATAGATGATGGAAAAAATGATCGTAATTACTCACAATCATCTGTCCCCATATATTGGGTTCTTTGTAACTTTGGTAAAGTAAAAAGTTGCTAAGGGCTAGCGGGCAGCGTGTTTATAAACAGGACCGATCAAGGCCGGGGAACGATTGTGAAACATCTGCGCCATATCCGTCGGAATCCATAGCGGGAATACCTGGATTCTGGAGCCGGACTGTTTAATAGCCTCGAGCTGGTGGAGAAGGCCCGGAAACTGTGACGTCCAGTATCAACGGAATTAGGGCACGTCAAAGGGCCAAATTTCAGATTGTTTGAAGTTGCGAGTTTTCAGAGAAAAAATACTTTTGTTGCTCTGAAACCAATATTTCGATAGTTATAGAATAATCGATGCGGAGTTCCAATTTTCCGCTCTTGGTATCCGATAATATTTCTTGAAAACTGTGCAACCAATACGAAAAACGAAATATATTCCAGATTAATAAGGAAATACTCCTTTCCAGGGCTGCGGAGTCGGAGTCGGTAGTTTTGGCCGGAGTCGGTAGTTTTGGCCGGAGTCGGAGTCGCTAAAATCTTACCGACTCCGACTCCGGCCCGGAGTCGGAGTCGACTTTTTGGCAATTGGCGATTACTTTGGTCGGTAGAACGTCGGCCTAGGGACATTAACTTTGCATCCCTTTCGAAAAAAATGAGTGGAAAATGAATCGAGTGGAAAGTTTACTCAACTAGCGGTAGATTTGCGCCTCCTGAAGTTAGGGCAATAATGTGTACTTCATCTGATGATGATTGGGGCTTTGGACGCACCGACTCTTACGATCACACGGCGCCCATTTTAATATCATCGTGCTCGTTTCGTCAAGGAGATTCGAATCATACCATGGTGACCAGGTTACCTAAGTCAAATTCACAATTTGCCCTCAGGTCAAGGTCATTTAAGGTCATGTGGTGAATCAGGTATGTCGTGTAGCGCAATGTCGGACGCATCTCGACGAGACGCGCAGTGGTGCCGCGTTCTTATCTTCATTTTATGATATCAAGACTTATTGGCAAAGAAGTGCTGGTCACCTCAGATGACCTCACTCGATCTTGTAGGGGTCACTCAGCAATAATTGTACTTGAGTCATCAATATTGAGCTATAATAGCATAATCTTAAAATGATCATTCTGATCTAATGCGTATCCTGATACGAAAATACATGTATATTGTCTCGTTGAAAGGTCACGAAACTGACCTGACCTTAGCTCATCGATATAAAAACCAAATCTGAGATAGCAGGGTCTTATGGTATCTATGGCTTGAATACATCCTTTGAGTTTTGAAGTGTTCAGCAAAACACTGGCCAGTAGCTGTGGCAAGACCACAAAGGATCGCTTGTGCATTTAACTATGTTTAAAACAAACTTACTTTGTACAAGTTATTTATATTTCCTTAAAAATCAGAAAAGATGCCAATTTTCGGTCGATTTCAGTCGTGTAGGGCCGCCCGCAGGCGAGCGCGACTGGGCTGGACGGACGCGCGGCTGGACGGACGCGCGGCCGGACGTCGCGCCCGTGCTCGGGCGGCGTAGCATTGTTCTCCATACTGTTAAGAATAAAGACAAGCGGAAAAATATATGGCATTGCGGATATTGCTTTCTAGCATGCGGTTGGAGAACAAATATAGGTCGGAGTTCTGAGTTGGAGTCCGAGTCTGAGTTGATTTTTTTTATTTAGGTCGGAGTCGGGTTGCTCAAATTCTTTCGACTCCGCAGCCCTGCACGCAACCATTAAAACCTCTCTATTCTAGAAAATATATCATTTACAGTGAAACTTGTAGACATGACCATTAATATTTAACCCGCGACTTACTGAGGGGGCTATTTTTTGCCCCCCTCCCGTTATTTTGCAATAACTCCTAAACAAACACTAGTATCGTCACCAATCTTTCAGTACCTTCTCTCACATCAATTATCCACATGTTGGCCAAAGGAAAAAGATGAGGTTATGATAGGTCAACCGGGAATGACGTTAGTGAGTCATGTTCTTCGGTTTTTGTTGAAAAATAATGGTTTGCGGAAAACGCCGTCAAAGGTACAATGTTTGAGATAAATTCAATTGTCTTAAATCAAATTACTGACAATAGACCGGGCTATCAAACTGCTATCTCGGATTTTTAGTTTTTTTTATTCAAAATTTTGAGAAATCCAAATACATTTGTTACAAATACAAAATTAACAAAAAAGAATTATTCCAAAACCGGAATATATGTGATCGAGACGTGTTCGGTGAGTATGTGTACCAAATTTGAAGTCGATATCTTCAAAAATGACTGACTTATGCCTATAAATGTCCAAAATCGACCACCTCTCACAGCAATACTATGCATAAAAAGGCATTTGCGTATTTGCTTTTTACTTCTATGTATATGGAACAAAATGTTATATCATTTTTCGCGTTCTAGACGAAAAACAAACCCATAAACATGTGTTACAACGCCTAATGACCGTAATCTGCAGTTTGACCTCGTGACCTTGACCTGACCCAGGGTCATAAATAGCTTAGGATTGTACTTAGACGTGTCAGACACACGAATCATACCGATTTATCGACTGCTTATGCGTTTAATATCGCAATTTTGCGCGACAATTCAATCCATCGAGACCTTTTGACACGGTCAAACATTTTGTACTTGACCTGTGACGTCATCAGTGACCCCTAGGTCAACAATATTAGGTTTCCCTCGATAGATTTCCCAGGGCTATCGAATGCCGTTTGAATTTGTACAATCGGTCCAATAGTTCCGGAGATCCGAGGGGGCAAAAATAGCCCCCCCCCCCCGTAGTCGCGTTATGGAATATTATACCCCAGGAACTCGCGGGTTAAAGGGAGTGTGCCTACTCACATCGCTTAGTTGGGGTTATTGACACTGGTCTATAGAACACAATTTTCTGAATTGAACCAATACTTCATTTATCCAGATTCACCCTAGTTGCTGAGATATTCAAAGACTCCAGGAATTTGCTTGGGAGCAAAAAGTTATCGGGTAGACTCCAGAGGGCTTCCGCTACTAGAAGCACTGCAACTATCGATTAAACTGCTAGCATATTGTTAGCGCCGGCCAATAGCAATTCAACAAAACAGCTCGTGCACGCTGATAACAGCAGCCGAACAGAAACTGGACGGCAATCATGTTTTCCGATGATGGCCATTTCGATGATGGCCGATGGCCATTTTTTGGAGAAGATATCAATTTAGAGCTACGAAACTTGCACATAATAAAGTGCACAGTGGCAAGAACGTGCTGTGCAAAGCTCGTCTTTCTATCTTGCATCATGTGACCGTAATTGTATTGTCTTATGTGCGCCGTTTTACATAACATCACCATAGTGGCGATCGTTTTATAGATATCGAAACAAAAATAAACAAAAAACAATATAAGTGAAAATTCAGCTAAAGGGGCTCCAGATGTGAATTTCATCATATACAACAATCAAACCAACAGCTACTTACCGTATGAAAAATATTTTTGACATTCCAAAACAGTAGGCACACTTAAGGGGCCACTTTTACTACCAAATAGACAATAGTTGATTTTTAACAATGCAAATTGCATGACACCTTTTTCAAATACAGTATAAGGACAGTTCTAAATTTGTGTATAATGCCTGGCCTAAATGCTAAGACAAATATGCAAGATACTACGATTTAAAGGTAGTGTGCCTACTGACATCGCTTATTTAGGGTTGCTGACTGGTCCGTAGAACAGAATTTTCGGAATTTAGCAATTACTTAATTTCTCCAGATACACCATACTTACGGTGATAATCCAGACTCTAGGAACGTGATGGAATCACAAAATTATCGGGTAGATTCCAGAGGGCTTCCGCTACTAGAAACACTGCAACATCAATTAAACTACTAGCATATTGTTGTGCCGGCCAATAGCAATTCGACAAAACAGCTTGTGCGCGCTGATAGAAGCAGCCGAACAGAACCTGGACGGCCATCATGCCTTTCGATGATGGCCGATGGCCATTTTTCGACGAAGATATCAATTTAAAACTACGAAACTTGCACATAATAAAGTTCACAGTGGCAAGAACATGCTGTGCAAAACTTGTCGATCTTGCATTAACCCTATTTGTAACAGGCTCCTGGCTACCCCTATTTGTAACGGGGGGGGGGCGGATTCCGCCCCCCCTCCCCCCGGAGATCTCGAGATCTACCCGTCCGATTTTCAAAAATGAAACGGTGTTTGCTTCCCCTCAACACGATCTACATTTTCTAAATAATAAAACAAAATCTAAATTTTGGATAGGGGGAAACAGGGGGGCAAAAACTACAAATTGTAGTGGTATTTTTGATCCAACATAGCTTTCATGTTTATCAACCGATTTGAACACAACTAATAGGAATCGATAGAGATTGAATTGGAAATTGATATATCATGGTGACGTTTGAAAATTCCAAAATCATAGGCGTGTGCAGGTCACTCAATATGGGGTGAAGTAAATGCGTAATAAAACCATTTTTTGATGTTTTTTTTTCATAAATGAAATGGTATGTGATTGTGACATTAGAAAAACTGTTATAAATCATATTTTTGCCAGAGGCGGTACCAGGTTAGTGAAAAAGGGAGGTCAAATTGGGAAAAAAATATTAACGGCAGACAAGTTGCTACCCAGCACTATAAATATGTTACTGATCGTAGATAGTTCCTTTTTGCATGTTGTACTTCATCATAAGCGTATCCAGGATCCACACTGGGGCGGCACAAGACCTTTTGATAAGTATATTATCCGCTATTATGATACTAACTAGTCAACAGCGACTATTTCACTACAACTTCAATTAATATTGCTTACCCACCTTTTTACCCTACCTGGACTCGCCTATTATCTTATAATCGTTCGTAGAGTAGCCTGTGGTGCGTGTTTCATTCGAAAACTGCAGTATGTTATGTCATTGTACGCCCATGCCTCTTAGTTTCCTTGCAATAATGACCCCCTTTCTTCCATTCCTGAATGCGCCTCTGCCAAAAATGACTTTATTCCCTTTTCTGGCCTCATATGTGCATATATCATTATAAGCTAAACGTCTATTGCGCCGTTATCGCTGGCATATCGTCATCACCATGCAAGTCACCCCCCTTTTCATGTGCCTGAACACACCCCTGAAACTCTATATGTAATAAATTATGCAAATAATGGAAGCAGAAGCTATCTTGTACATCTTGATAGCTATAAATGTCCCTTACAGCGCTCTATTGACGTCCCGCCAAGCATTGAATACTTCCTGGAAACCCCCCTTTTCAAGCCCCTGAAACCGCCTCTGCCATGCAATTTTTATGATATTTCATTAACATCAACTAATTTGCACTTGTTGCAATCACCGTAAACCGATGTAACGTTTTCATACTTGAGGCAGTTGGGAAGAAACCCGTGAAGGTCGCATTTCCGTATTATCGCCAAATGTCGCCTCCGAACCCACCCAAAACTGTGCCCTGGAACCGCCTCTGTTCAGGTTAAGAACTCAATTTTAACTCCAAATGCGGTATTCAATTCTATGAAAAGTCCCAAAATTTCATGAGCCTGCTCCCAGCCGTTCTGGAGATATCTGCGAAAAACATGAGGGGGGGGGGCGGAATCCGCCCCCCCCCCCCCCCCCCTGTTACAAATAGGGGTTAAGTGACCATAATTGTATTGTCTTAGTGCACCGTTTTACATAGCATCACTATAGCGGCGATCATTTTTAGATATAAAAAAGAAGCAAAAAATATAAGTGAAAATTCAACTTAACTAATATTCTACTAAAATTCAACTAAAGATCAGTCAGGGAAGGTTTGGTCATCCGTTCCCATTTTTAACATGTTATTTTTTAGCAGGCTCCTGCTAAAAATGGGAACGGAACTTGCAATTTTTGGGAACACTATTAAAGGGAATGTTTCACCTTTCTGAAAGTTGTCAAATATATGCTGGTTGTAGTCGAAAATATGAAGTAAGTGCTGCTGAAAACGATGGTGATATTTTTCTCTCTCGAAAAGTCACTTAACTTTATAAAAATTCAGTTTTTAATTTTGGGATGACGTCATTATTGAGCCATAGACCGTGCTGATTGGACTGACAAAAGTGGGATTGGCGGAGAAAAAAAAGTTGTGGTCAGCCAATCAGTGACAGCACTAGCCTAGACCCCATTTTGCAAACTATAAATTGAATTGCTTAAAAATGACTAAGTTTTGGGGAAAATGACCTTCGTATTTTTGACATTTAAATAACTGCCAAAGATAATGGCTATATCAGTTAAGAACCAATACAAAGGTGAAACATTCCCTTTAAGGGTATATACAAATATCGTTTTTTTTGTCAATTATCATATTATAAACAGCATAGTTTCGTCACAGATGAAAGAAAAATGAATCAGAGAAGGCAACCATGCACTCTAAGCAGACATGCCATCCCTAGTTTGTGGTTGATGTCCTCATAAAAAATCACCCATGAAATGTGTTGTGCTGCACACCGCCGTTGCTAAAAATGGGAACGCAACCAGCCTTGGAATTTGGGCCATTTTCTGGACTTTTCAAGTCTAAAGAATTTTGCTCTCTTCATCTTTGTTCAGGAAATTACTCTTTTCGCCTGATTTTATCAACATTGTAGTTAAAATATAATTTAATTTTCCTCACAAGGATTTAATATCTATTACAAATCAGGATTTTTTACTTTCCAAGTAAAATAATTAAAACAAAAATGAAAATCTTAAGACTTTTTGGGGCAGAAGTAAGCAATTACCGATTCACAATAGATTAACGTGATTGTGATTAGACTGACCGAACAAACCGCACCCCTCGGGTCAACAGCTTTTGGCTGAAAAGTGAATCCATATAAGAAGTGATCATGAATTTATCCAAGATCCTAGACCTAACAAATTCCATATCCAACGTGTTCGACGAGACCGGGACCTACAGGCATAGTGCCATTCCAAAATCCCAATATGTGTAGGTAAGGTAAGTAAGGTAAGGTGAATACCCGACCGCACTCCTGGTCAACAGTATTTGTTGACTGAGGACTAAAATTTGCTCCTCTGGAAAAAAGGGGGAAATCCTGCCCCAAATGGGGCAGCTTGCTGTCCCAATTTGGGCAGGATTTGGGCTGGCCCAAATATCTTGTTGATGTTCCTGCCACATTTTGCATACTGGATGGTTGGGACTTTATTACTGATTACAGGTAGAACAACCTGTAAGATAAATGGTGTCGTGACATTTAAAATGCATATCACCATATTATCAGGAAAACATGTAACATAAATAGATATGCACGAGGCCTTGCTTTGGGGCAATGCCGGACCGAAGGTTGGTTGAGCCCGTTTTCGGGGTTTAAGAGCAAAAAAGGGAGCTTACCGGATTCGAACCGGTGGCCAATCAATTGCTAGGCAGGTGCTCTATCCATTAGACCACAGTGGCTAGTGGAACTTATGGCCGGCGATCTGAGAGCATCCCCAAGGACGGCCGGCCGAAGGCCGGCCGTCTCTTTTTGCAATTGCAGGTGCAATCAGGTTTTGACAGAGTTGAAACTTTGCAGGCAGTTTCTCCAGGCAGTGCTCCACACCCTAATGAAGGTTTTGTTGCGAACAAATGGTTTCCTTTAGAGTGCATGGCCTTTTTCGGATTTCCCTGTTGACTTGCAATGTTAAACTTCATGTTGCTATTGCAAGTGCAATAGAGTTTTCACAGACTTGAAACTTGGCATCAGATCAGATCAAGTTTGTTGACTCGGGACCCTGAAAGTTTTGTCGCAAACAAATGGTTTCCCTGGACGGGCGTCAAGATGTACTGAATCGCGGCCACCTTAAGAAAACCCCCTCCAATTAAACAGCTCAGGTTTGTTTCACAAGGAAACACAATTCTAAAGAATAGTGTTATCCATGTGAAACTAACCTTCGGTTATGCACGGGGCCTTGCTTTGGGGCAATGCCGGACCGAAGGTTGGTTTAGTCCGTTTTCTTCTTTTTTTCTGGATGGGCCTATAAATAGCTTACCGGATAGTAGCCCCAGACCTCCTCTTTCCAAATCTGGTCTTCTTTTTCTTCTAGCCCCACGGCAAGTCGGTCAAATAGTAGCGCAAAAAAGTATGACGTCACACAGGCTAAACCAATCACCGGAGCGCAATTCTGAGGCCATTTTGTCAGCTCATAGAGCAGCCACGAGTCGACTATATACCCGTATAAGGCATCAAAATCCATTTTGGGACAACTCTAAAAAAAGAGGAAAGAGGAGCTTACCGGATTCGAACCGGTGGCCAATCAATTGCGAGGCAGGCGTTCTATCCACTAGACCACAGTGGCCCGTGGGAGTTAAGGCAGGCGATCCCATGTTTCCTATGGACATGGATCTTTCCCTAATCGATATTTGGCCTTCGGCCGGCAGCCTATTTTTGCAATTGCAGGTGCAATCGAGTTTTGACAGAGTTGAAACTTTGCAGGCAGTTTCTACAGGCAGTGCTGCACACCCTAATCAAGGTTTCGTCTCCAACAATTCGTTTCCCTGGGAGTACATGGCCTTACATGGCCTTTTTCGTATTTCCCCGTTGACTTGCAATGTTAAACTTCATGTTGCTGTTGCAGGTGCAATCGAGTTTTGACAGACTTGAAACTTGGCCAGGACGATGGGCAACGGTCTCGACTCGGGACTCTGAAAGTGGCGTCGCAAACAAATGGTTTCCCTGACCTGGCGTCAAGATTTACTGATTCGTCACACCTTTTGTTAAACCACCCCCGATCGAACAGCTCAGGTTTGTTTCCCAAAGGAAACACAATTCTAAAGAATAGTGTTATCCTTGTGAAACCAACCTTCGGTTATGCACAGGGCCTTGCTTTGGGGCAATGCCGGACCGAAGGTTGGTTTAGTCCGTTTTCTGTTTTAAAAAAGGAGCTTCCCGGATTCGAACCGGTGGCCAATCAATTGTGAGACAGGCGCTCTATTCACTAGACCACAGTGGCTAGTGGAACTTACGGCAGGCGATCCCATGTTCCCTATAGAAGAGACGGCCGGCCGTCTCTTTTTGCAATTGCGGGTGCAATCAGGTTTTGACAGAGTTGAAACTTTGCAGTTAGTTTCTACAGGAAGTGCTCCACACCCTAATCAAGGTTTCGTCTCCAACAATTTGTTTCCCTGGGAGTACATGGCCTTTTTCGTATTTCCCCGTTGACTTGCAATGTTAAACTTCATGTTGCTGTTGCAAGTGCAATCGGGTTTTGACAGACTTGGAACTTGGCATCAGATCAGATGACGGTCTCAACTCGGGACCCTGAAAGTGGCGTCGCTGTAGAATCGTTTCCCTGGCCTGGTATCAACTTTTACTGATCTCAGGCAACCTTAAGAAAACCCCCTCCAATTGAACAGCTCAGGTTTGTTTCACAAGGAAACACAATTCTAAAGTGTTATCCATGTGAAACCAACCTTCAGTTAATATCAAAACAAACCTTCAAAAGATCCCTGAAGTATGGACTACATGCTGAAAGCATCATCCTATGAGCCTTAATCTTCTGGCCCTCACAGCACAATGTTATATCAACAAGCTCTTCATCTTGTCTGAGATTCTCAAAAACTGATGTAACACTATTTTGGAAGTTGTTCCACTTCAGACAGAACTTCTGCAATGCTGCCATCTTGTCCTGGAACAAATAGAACATGCATTAAATCAGCATCAATCTGGAAATGCAATAACAACCACCCCACAGAGGTAATTAACTATACCAATGTTAACACCAGCATACTGAGTAAAAACCAGTCAAATGAAGGTTGAGATTAAGATATTCACGGTTGCGATCATACGACGGGCCATACCAATCTGAATCCCCGATTGCGATACCACTCTTAACTTGAACTCACTGCGACAGGATACGCCCACTACATCGAAAAGCAAGTAAATGAAGAAATCGAGGTAGTATGATCGCGAAGTCTGAAATAAACTGAAAATGTTGTACTCAGCACACGTAAGAGGCTAGATATATTGCCGCCAGTTACCAAAACACCCCACCAACCAGTTCAGTCGATATTATAAAATGGCGGCCCATACTTGAGCCGGTTTTCAAGCGGGAGTATCATGGCCAGTTCCATAATATGCATATTTCGGTTATATGACGTCATAGCTCTCAACCAATGGAAAATCTGCTTTTGACCCGCTGCCTCCAAATCGCGTTTTATCGTTTTTCCCACATTTTCAAACTCGACCAATGGGAGACTGGCTCGGATGGCCGTATCAGACTGATATAAGTACTCAGAGGCCTGAGGCCTGTTCGGCATCTAATACTATTATTGGCTTAAGTTACGTCATGACACTTTTGAAGACGTCATAGATAGGCCGAATATTCTTCGGCCTATCTATGACGAATATTCTTGGACAATTGCATTTGCAATGCAGAAGTGGCCTATACCAAGGCCGTATATACCAACCCCCCTTCAAATGCCACGTGACCATAACGGGGGAGCATGACCATATATGGCAGGTCCAAAGGTTGATTTTTTTTGGCGCACTTCGGCTATTGTTTTGCCGGTGTTAGGGGTGTTGATCACGTGATACATTTATTATTGCTAAACAGTCAACTCCTCGTAGTAATTTATTACTGAACAATCTATCAGTATTGGTCAGCAATAAATTAATATGAGGAGTTGACTTTATATATGTCAATATGAATGTTAACAATTTCGTATTGCATCAGCTGAGGGCAGGCTTGGTCAAATGATAAATGCAGCCATGTTTTGTTTGTATTGAATAGGGAGGGTCTAAAAAACTGTCCAGATTAGCAGGCAAGCCCATGCTCCGAAACTACTGGACCGATCTGAGTGATTTTTTCACCATTCAATTTAAACTGGTCGGAATGGGTGCCTTTTGCGTTTTATATACTTTAGTCTAATCTAAATGAACCAAATTGGATAAAAACCTGTAGTTCAATTTTTCAGGCAAGCCTATGCTCCGAGGCTATGGGACCGATCTGCGTGATTTCTGCACCATTCGATGCGGCATGGTGCAAAACGGTGCCGTGTTGCGTTTTTTACAGATTGGTTTACTTTAAGTGGACCAAATCGGACCAAAACCACCAAAAACCGTTGCAGGCAAGCCCATGTTCCGAGGTTATGGAACCGATCTGAATGATTTTTTCACCATTCGATCCGGCGTGGTCCAAAACGATGCCCTCTTGCGTTTTATACAGATTGGTTCACTCTAAGTAGACAAAATTGGGCCAAAACCACCCAAAACCGTTGCAGGCAAGCCCATGCTCCGAGGCTATTGAACCGATCTGCATTATTTTGTCCACATTCAGTCCGACGTGGTCCAAAATGGAACCGTTTTGCGTTTTATCCAGATTGGTTCATTCTAAGTAGACCAAATTGGACCAAAAACCACCGAAATCCGTTGCAGGCAAACCCATACTACGTGGCTATAAAACCGATCTGCATGATTTCTTCACCTTTCGATCCGGCGTGGTCCAAAACAGTGCCGTTTTGCGTTTTATACAGATTGGCTTACTCTAAGTGGACCAAATTGGACAAAGACCACCAACAACTGCTGCAGGCAAGCCCATGCTCCGAGGCTATGGGACTGATCTGCGTGATTTCTTCATCATTCGATTCGGCGTGGTCCAAAACGGTGCCTTTTAGCGTTTTATACAGATTGGTTTACTATAAGTGGACCAAATTGGACAAAAACCGCCAACAACTGTTGCAGTCAAGCCCATACTCCGATGCTATGGGACTGATTTGCGTAATTTCTTCACCATTCGATCCGGCGTGGTCCAGAACGGTGCCTTTTTGCGTTTTATCCAGATTGGTTCACTCTAAGTGGACCAAATTAGGTCAAAACCACCAAAAAACCGCTGCCATTGGTATGGAGCTGTCCGCTCCGGAGCCATGCTACTGCAAAGTATGAAGGTGAAAATAAATATAAAAAATACCATAAAAAACTCCAATGATTTGTGCACATCGCCCTATGATTACTTTTGTCTCAACGGGCTGACATCATACTTCGTTTTTCATTAGTGATTACGCTTCCACGACTCGCTATGTTAATCCAATGGGAGTTTCGGCACGTGGAAAAAAGTTAAGGTCCAAAAAAGCGGAGGAGCCCCGGGAGTGGTTGCACGTGCTATTCTCTAGTGGCTAACTCGAAATCTTGCTGATCGGTTCATAATCGCATGGTCACGTGATTTTGTCATATGGCACAACCTTATCTTTACAGACCTTGGTATATACCAGGTAGAATCATCCCAGTGCGCAGCTTTCTGCGCAGGTTGCCAGATGACGTCTTCGGGATACACCTTCAACAGAGATGCCGCACCCACCGTGTTGGAATACCGCCCCGACGAATGAAGATAAAATACTTCGCCGTGATAATTTAATAATTATGAAATGTAATATATCGATGTTTTTCATTTAAAATTATTATACTTGAATAATAAATGAATATTTCGTAAAGATTTTAACAATACAAGCCTTCACAATTGGCAAACAAATTAAGGCATGTCGAAGTGCGGCATCAGCATGGAGAGTATTGTTGTGGGCGACTCCATGTAAATTGTCTGTTTCGCCTACGTGCTCCGTACCGGAGCTTTGATCTGTCTCGCGACTCCGCTCCGGTGCTTGCGGCGCCGGTGTCGGTCTCTCGCGTGGGCTGTGTGGCGCGCGGCGGGCGTGTCTCGGAGTGCTCTGAGTGAGCGAGGCTTTGTGTCGTATTCCTTTAAGCTAAGTCGTTACCTTTTTTCAATAGTTATCTGAGACGGTAACAATCAGCGGCGGGATCAGTTCCCTGTAAGCCGAGTGAACGCGACGCGGTGTGCGCGCTTCGTTTGTGAAGACAGCGCGCTGGGACTGACTGTGTGTCGGCCATCTTTGGACTGGAGTCACCGAGATGAACACCGAGACTGTGGGGACGAGTGGCGCGGTGGCTGGGGCAGCCGCTGCGGTGAGTTTGCCGCTCCCCGTGTTTGATTACGTCGATCCCCGTGCGTTTTTCAAGCAGTTTCGTCGGTATGGAAACCTGAAGGGGCTGTCAGGAGCGGTGGCCCGAGACCTGCTCTGTTTCGCGATCGGTTCGTGTAAGCGGGCCGCCTGGGTGGCTGACCGGGTGGAAGAGGAGGTGGCTGTCGGCGAGTTCGCAGCGACAGTAGCAGCTGCTGAAGAGAAAGTGCTGCAGCTTCTGACTCCAGAGGTTCTGAAAGGTCAGATTCTGCAGGGGCTCGATCAGCGCCGTCTCCAACCGGGTGAGACTCCGCGTGAGTTCGTGGAAGCACTGAAGAGCCAACTCAAGCAGGTCATGCCTGAGCTGACCAGTGAGTCGCTCGACAGAATGACGATCGTGCAGGCGATCAAGGGGGCACCCGATGACTGGTCACACAAGCTGGGGGAGGGGGACCTGTCCTCGCTGGACCAGCTCGTGACTCACATGACGCTCCTTCAAGGGAGGCAGAAGACGGCGGTGAGGCGCTGTCAGGAATCTGGTAAGGCTAGCACCAATCGTAAGTGCTATTCGTGTGGTCTCCCTGGGCATATAGCCAAACAGTGTAAAGGAGGCAAAAGAAGCCAAGGTGGTAGCAAGGGCATAAAATGCTACAAGTGCGGTGGATTTGGGCATATTGCCAAGAATTGTGCCAGTGGTGCCAGTGGCGCTGCCAGTGCCAGTAGCGCAGGCACCGGTCACGTGACCGCGAACCGTCGAGTTGTGGTGGGCTCCACAGTACACCTAGATGTCACCATCAGTGGCACACCTGTCAGAGGTGCGGTTGTGGACAGCGGCAGTGAGCGGACTCTGGTGTCGAGAGGGACTGCCGAGATGTGTGAGCTGAACCTCCGTGGAAGCAGGAAAACAGTGGTTGGCGCGGGACGAGAGAGTCTGACCGTGTATGGTGCTGCAGATGTGACCCTCCAGGTTCCAGTAACTGAAGGTGAGGTGTGCATGGAGGTGCTGGTCACGGACTGTGGAGATGATGTTCTCCTGGGAACAGACTTTCTGAAAGCAGCCGAGGTCTCGATTGACTTCAGTAATGGTGTGCTGTCATGTTTCGGACAGCCGGTCGAGACGCGTGCCGCTACTGTGTGCCGGTGTGTCGTCAATGGGACTGATGACTGGGAGAGCAAGCTGGATGAGGAGGTGATGCCTTTCCTCGATCAGGTCAAAGGTGGTGACCTTGACCTGTCACACCTGTCGTCTGATGACCAAAAGAAGTTGAAGGTGGTGCTGGACCAGTCTGACGTGTTCAGTATGGATGGACAGCTCGGGTGCGTGTCAGCAGTCGAGCATCGTATCGAGCTGAAGGAGGAGCCGCGGAAGAGGAAGCCGTACCCAGTTCCTCCTGCCCTACGAGAGACGGTGAATCAGCAGATCGCGGACATGCTGTCCAAGGGCGTTATCCGCGAGTGCTCGAGTCCGTACGCCAGTCCGGTGCTACTTGTGAAGAAGGGACGCGATGAAGGCAGCGGGAAGGTCAGCTATCGCTTCTGCACTGACTTCCGTGAAGTAAACCGCTGCACGGTGAAGGATTCGTTCCCTCTGCCGAGGATCGAGTCGCTGCTCGCGTCGATCGGTCCCAAATGCCGGGTCTTCTCACAGCTGGACCAGAAGGCGGCGTACTGGCAGGTGAAGTTGGAAGAGTCGTCACAGGAGAAGACGGCCTTCATCACGGACCAGGGGCAGTACTGCTACCAGACTCTGGCGTTCGGCTTGTGCAATGGTCCGGCGACATATCAGCGATTGATGACGACTGTGCTGAAGGACCTGCTGCACAAGTCGGTCGTCGTCTATCTTGACGATGTGCTAATCTTCACCGAGACCAATGACTTGAGACTGGGTGATGCCGGAGAGTACTATGTGCGTGATAAAGACAATCTGTTTGTCAGAGATGGTCTCGTGTACCGACAGACGTATCAGGATCGCGAGCCTCAGATACTGGTACCGGAGAGCATGCAGCAGCGCATTATTCAGCTGGCTCATGATGTCCCGATGTCGGCGCACTTTGGTATTCAACGCACTATGCACCAGATCACGCGTCGTTATTATTGGCATAACCTGAAAGTGTCGGTGCGTGATTACTGTCGTAGCTGTCTGGCATGTGCGCGCGTGAAAAGGCCTAACTATTCTCACCGGGAGGGAGTAGGTAAGGTGCCCGTTCTTGGAGAACCTTTCGCTCAGTGGTCGGCAGACATACTTGGACCACTGCCCCGTTCAGATGCTGGCAACGTGTACATTTTAGTGATATCGGACTTGTTCACAAAGTGGGTTGAGACCTACTGTATTCCTGATCAGAAGGCCACGACTGTAGCCGATTGTTTCGTGGACCTTATATCTCGTTTTGGCGTGCCAAAAAGCATTCTGACGGATCGGGGCACCAATTTCGAAAGTGCTCTCGTGAAACGGATTTGCGAGATGCTGGGGATTTCGAAGCTGCGCTGTACTGCTGCTCACCCGCAGACTGATGGTCAAACCGAGCGATTTAATCGAACTATGTGTGATTCGTTAACTCATTACGTGAACGCCAATCAGACCGACTGGGACAAGTGGGTAGGCGTGTGCGTGTCTGCGTTCAGACTCTCAAAGCATTCGACGACTGGATATTCACCGTTTGAACTGGTGCATGGCGTAGAACCTCGTGTGCCAGTCGTAAGCGAGATTGTCGATGACGCCCAGGGGCTAGCGTGTGGCACGTACCAGGAGTATGTGAACAGGCTAGGCAACGTCTCGCTGTAGACCATGAGAAAGCTCTAATGTCGCTCGAAAACCGTCAGCAGCAGTCTATGGTGCCGAGTTCCAGTGACATTCAGCTGCACGATAAGGTGATGCTTAAAGTGCAGGCGGTGAAACGTGGTAGGACTAAGAAACTGTCTGATAGGTTTGCTGGACCATTTGTTGTAGTTAAGGTGATGCGACCTGATTATGCGATCAAGCGTGGACGAAAACGGTTATTTGTTCATGGCAGTAATCTAAAGAAGGTGGATTCCTCTGTGCAGGATGATGCAGAAAATGCTGCCGCAGATGCGAGTGTTCCCGTCGCAGCAAATGTGTCAGAGGATGTACCTGTACGTAGTGCCGACGAGGTCGCCAATGCCGAAGCACTTCTGTTCTCAGATGATGCTGGTGGCTTGTTAGCTGATGGCGCTGTGGACGCTCCTGTCAACGCTGAGACCTTGTCGATGTCGGATAGTTCCGAGTCGGACGGAACCCCTGTCCGCCCATTCCTGTCGGGTGTTGAGCGTGTTACGCGCTATGGTCGCCGGTCGCGACCTCCGCAGCCGTATTCGCCGTAAAGCAGAAGTGCCCTGGCCATTGTTCCAGCGGCTGTTGATTTAGGGCAGTCGCCTGCTCTTTTTGGTGGGGAGGATGTTGTGGGCGACTCCATGTAAATTGTCTGTTTCGCCTACGTGCTCCCTACCGGAGCTTTGATCTGTCTCGCGACTCCGCTCCGGTGCTTGCGGCGCCGGTGTCGGTCTCTCGCGTGGGCTGTGTGGCGCGCGGCGGGCGTGTCTCGGAGTGCTCTGAGTGAGCGAGGCTTTGTGTCGTATTCCTTTAAGCTAAGTCGTTACCTTCTTTCAATACAGTTATCTGAGACGGTAACAGTATGTATGTATGTATTGACAGTAAAAACACTCCGATGCATAAAACGGCTATTCTGAGTGTCGCGTCATGGTTAAAAGGTAGAAACATGTTAAAAACGACACTCAGCAACATGCATACTAGAAACTAAAATACACTCCATGATCATACACACGCTCACACAGCGACCGACATAAACATACACGACACCCATCATACACCATGTAAAAGATCACCGAGCTGACGTTTAAAGGGATTATACGGGTTTTTCCCAGAATAATTGAGTTACATAGTAAAACGTACTTATAAAGGTGGTAGAAGTCCCACGGTAGCTACATTTTTCTGGAAATGACCTCTTCTGCGCGTAAGGACATTCCAAAGTGCGCGGTGATGCCACCGCGTATTTTCTGAGGAAGAGCCAGTCATCTCTTTTATGCTAATAAAAACACCTCACTTATGGCATATTTCCGGTAAAATAAGCAATATTTGAAAGAAAATAAACTTGTTTTGTTCCAACGACAGCAGCAGTTACCTAGTTTTCCCATAAAATTATATATTTTTCATGAATTTTCGTGCCAAAAAATTAATACGCCACCACCAAATTCTCAACGCTAAAGGCCAGAGAAAAGAAAACCACAAAACCTCAACGAACAGTGTGTAGTAATACAAAGTCCCGTCAGTTTTGAATTGCATACTAATTTTGTGATCCAGTGTAGGACTTGCAGATAATTCAAAACTCTCAAATTGATCTTAAGATAAAAGTGGTGGACAGTAGTGCCGATCAAGTACTCGTTATCTGATACTAGTCTCTAAAAACGCCCAAGTTTTAACGCTGATAATTTCTGAAATAATGGACTAAATGAGCATTGAGGTCCCTGTGATATGTCTTAAACGTGTTTAAAGCTCATACAACTGCAAAAGAGTGCATTTACTTTCAGGACGGAAACCCGTATAATCCCTTTAAAAGAAGCTAAAGACGCCTCGCGCAGGTCCGGCGGCAACGCGCTGTAGCGCTGCGCTACACTGTATAAAAAGCGTCTCTTGCCGGCTTCGGTTCTCACGCGCGGGAGGGCCAAATCAGCGTCCTGGCGTGTGCTTCTAGCTCGAAACTCGCTCGAGTTTGTCGAAAGCCGGGAAGCGAGAACCTGTGGTTCCCCGGTGGTGCGAATTTTGTGAAGAAGATTGAGGGATTGGAGTTCGTACAGCTGCCGGGCGGTGAGCCAGCCCAGTTCATCTCGCACGTCCGATGTGATCAAATTTACGCCGGCCAGACAGCGCGCAAGCCAAAATTGAGGATCTTTTGGAGGCGCTGCATGTTTTTCTCTGAGTCGTTGCCGACCACCGTCAAACAGTATCGGACGTGCGAGATGACAAGGGCGTCGACTATGACAGGAAGAAGTGACGAAGGGATCTGATGACGCACGTGGCTCAGGCCGATGAGGATACCGTTACATGTTTTGACGAGGGCAGATACGTGTGAGTCCCACGAGAGGTGCTTGTCGAACAGTATGCCAAGATTCCTCACCGTGGGGCTCTCACGCACTATGTCCTCACAGAACCGAATAGTGGTCGTGGTCATGCCACGACAATTTTGACGGGAACCACAGACAATGAGCTCTGTTCTTCCTGTATTTACTTTCAAACCATGGGAATGGAACCAGGTGTCCAGAGATGATAAAGCCTGTTCCATGGTAGCAATGAGCTGAGGGAGGGATTCTTTTTTGCCTGAGACCAGAATTTGGGTATCGTCAGCGTACTGCACCACGTGCGCCTCAGGGGCAAAGAGGGATAAGTCATTGGCAAAAATCTGGAATAGGAGTGGGCCGAGTGAGGATCCTTGGAAAACACCGATAGGATTTGGTAGGGATCGGGAAAAGTGGCGGTTCCCACGCCCGTCAGCTGTACAAACAGATTGAGTGTGGCCAGTGAGATAAGAGGAAAACCAGGTAGGATCGATAGAATAGGTTTGAAGTATGGAAAGGAGCTTTGCGTGGTCGATCACGTCAAAGCATTTTGACAGGTCAAGTAGACAGAGGAGAGTGATGTCCTGGCGGTCGGTGGCGGAAAGGATATGATAGGATGCGGTAAGAAGCGCGGTTTCTGTGGAGTGATTTGAACGAAAACCGAGAATGAGGGAAAAGGGTGATTGTTGGCCATGCAAGAGTACAGTTGTCGCTGAACAACTTTCTCTATAAGTTTTGGAAAGGCTGAGACGATGGAGATGGGACGGAAGTTTAATGTTTCGGAAAGGCTGCCGGATGTGTGAATAGGATGCACGATAGTGTTTCCAGGAGGCGGGATATTCACAGGTTGTGAGACAGGTGTTGATGATATGAAGGAAGACATGGCCGATGACGTCGAAACAAAATGTCAAAATCCGGGTGCAGATGCCGTCAGAACCACAGGCTCCTGAATTGTTCATAGAAAAGAGGACAGAACGGAGAAAGTCAAAAGAGACAGGCTTCAGAGTGACTCGGAAGTCTACAAGAAAGCTGAAGGGGCTCCCCCCTGTCTCGAACCTCACCCGCGACACGAGGCCCCACCCCGACGAAGTACCCGTTTAGTTCGTCGGGTGTGGCCTCAGGCGCAGCTCTCTGCGCGGACTTCTTGCCCTCAATAATTTGGCGAATGTTCCGAAAGATGGTGGTAGGACCCTGCTCAGTCACCCACCGGGCAATATCATACCTCACATCATTTCTAATGGCAGATTTGGCCATCTTGTCGAGAGCGAGAAAGCCTCGGGTCCAACCACTTCGGGCAAGAAGTCCGCGGCGCTGAGCCATCAGCCGCAAGGTGGCGTCCGAGACAGGGGGTGCCGAAGGGTTGTACAGCTTGATGCGCTGTGAAGGAGCATGAAAGTCAAGTAAAGGCAGAAACAGATCGGTGAAGGCAGTCCACTGATCGGCAACTCCCGCGCGCGAGAACACTGGGCTCCAGTCAGTGCGACATAGATAAATATGAAAATATAAGACATTCATCCTATGAAGACGTCTGGAATAAATGAACTTCGGCTTCACACGTACTTTAGGAATGTTGACACGGGCAATAATAAAGGAGTGATCGCTGTAGGCGCATTGGTGAACTTGAACATCAGTTGTAAAATCAGCTACGCTCGTGATAAAAACATCTAACAGAGACCCAGACCTAAAAGTCGGGGTACGAACATGTTAAAACAGGGATAAGTTTTCTAAACATTCCAACAGCCTAACTCTACATGGATCGGCATCGGTTCCTCGGATATTACCATTTGTCGCCAGTGATGATAACAGGATCGGTTGAGCTGAGCAAAACACACTGCACTTGGATCTCGAGACAGTCTAAATCGACAGAAATCTGAGCAGAGCTGTGACGTGGGGGCCTGTACAATGCACACACGTTGAAACGACGCCCATGCAAATTGGTCATCGAAAGCCACAAAGTTTCTAACTTACATTGATCAGATGCACACACTGACTGGAGCCTCCTAACTTTAAAATCTGATCTACAAAGAACGGCAACTCCTCCATAACCTCTACCATCAGGTCGGTCTGCACGGGTTAGAGTATAGCCAGGAAAGTTGACGTATCGTGAGGGGATTTCCGGTTTTAACCAAGTTTCACTGAGAACGCAAACATCACAATCAAAAAAGTTAAGGTCGTGCCGCAGCGACAGTATTTTTGGTTTCAGCGACCTGATGTTTAAAGCGGCAAAACACATACTTCCACGTCCCCCAGGTGGCCCCTGTTGACGCTCTCCACGCCGGCGTCGCCGTCCCGCTCTCCGTCCGCGTCCGCCGCGCCGAGTCCTGCCGCGCGCCGGACCGCCGCCAGATGTCAGCAGCAGTTCGGTGTCCCGCGTCTGCGCGGACGCAGGCGAGCCACCCAACCGCGGCAGCGGCGAGGGGCCGTCCGATGACGTCACGGCTAGAGCTGCGGGATGTCCGTCCCTTGGCTTCGTGTCGGGGTTGGATGGTGGCCGGAACTGTCGCCGCAGCGAGGAGGCGGAAGAAGATCAGGAGCAGCAGCAGGCGCAGAAGGTCCCGATCTATTCCGCAGAAGTCCAGAGAACGCTGGGTCGCGTAGCTCCGCTGGTACTGTCGGGCTCAGCGGGGTTCCACGGGCGATCAAGCGAGAAAACGGTCACTCTAGTCTGGTCAGCTGAGCACCGACCCCGTTCAGAGGTCAGGGTCAGGGCCGGGTCCCGCTCAAGGTCAGCCCGTAAGCTGACTCAGCTGGCTGACCCAAACAAAACGGTGGGCGGGAACGGCCGAAGCCGACCGGACTCTCACAAGATCAGCCAACACGGTCCCAGCGGACTCACGGTCGTCCGCGGTGGTCGAGGACCCGGTTCGTGAGTACCGCACTGCACACTCGCTCTCACACTCACTCCACTCTCAAACGGAGAAAGGACGTCAGGCTGGTGCCACGCTCGCAGGTAAGGTAGCGAGTGGCCAGCGCGCGTCGCACGTCCGATCGCGGCGCTGCGCGCTGACCGACGCGCGGCGCCGAGTAGGTACTTGTCATGTCATGCAGTGACCAATTTCTCGACTTTGATCCACTATGAGCAATAATGTAAAAGTGTACACACTTGTTCCAATATAACAGAAGCTCAGAAGCTACAGCGGCAGCCTCGTAGTCGTGGAGAGTAGGATGAGATGAAGTTCCGCGACATGTGGGACACCGCCTCCAAGCGATCGTACATACAAAACCGACTCCATGCAACTCTCAGCCAAGTGACAAAATATCAGCGAACACCACATTAAAAACTACGGTTAGGACCTGGTTCTGTTGCTCAGCTCTATTATATTTGGTAGGATGACGGTACAGACTAACGAAAATCAAGGTTCAAGGTTATTATAAATAAAGGCTGATCTGGATACATATGGAAGCCCTAGATGACGATGATGACGTCACTAGATTATGGGTTTATGGCTGGCGACCACGAGATCGGAGTTATGGCTACGA
Organism: Chirona hameri; assembly: GCA_036785665.1. Taxonomy (NCBI): domain Eukaryota; kingdom Metazoa; phylum Arthropoda; class Thecostraca; order Balanomorpha; family Balanidae; genus Chirona; species Chirona hameri. Next base: position 44,606 of record JAXIVJ010001351.1, read on the forward strand.
GCGAATCTTAGGTTTCGTCCCGATGGGACTTAATTGCTACGAGCGAATCTTAGGTTTCGTCCCGACCGGACTTAATGGCTATGAGCGAATCTTAGGTTTCGTCCCAATCGGACTTAATGGCTACCAGTGAATCTTAGGTAAGGTTCCGTCCCGATCGGACTTAATGTCTACGAGCGAATCTTAGGTTTCGTCCCGATCGGACTTAATGGCTACGCGCGAATCTTAGGTTTCTTCCGGACCGGACTTAATGGCTACGAGCGAATCTTAGGTTTCGTCCCGATTGGACTTGATGGCTACGAGCGAAGCTTAGCTTTAGTCCCGATCGGACTTAATGGCTACGGGCGAATCTTAGGTTTCGTCCCGATCGGACTTAATGGCGGGGTTAGGCCAGGTTGGGTTAGGTTGCGCCAGCCATAATCCCATAATCTAGTGACGTCATCATCGTCATCTAGGGGTTCCATATGTATCCATATTAACCTTGTTTTATTGTAACCTTGAACCTTGATTTTCGTGAGACGCCAGCCGCGACCGGTGACGCCAGCCCAAGGCTGTATAAACCAGGTAGAACACTCCGGCCGAAAAAGTGGTGACAAACACTAATTTAGTAGCCGCGACCCCGGAGTCGCTGTGACGTAAAAGGCGGGGGACGCGGCCGGCCGGCCGTCGTACACAACATTATTGCGCGCGTACCTCAAGCTTAGATCGGGCTTAGTGTCTTTGTTTACCGGTTGATTGCAAAACTTGTAATATGTAATATGTCACAAATCAACGGCTCTGTCGGATGCCGGAAAAACATGCAATCAGACAAATATTTGCTGTTGTATCTGCGCAAAGTTCAACGATTAGGTACGGACCAGGCGGCCGACCACCGCTCGAAATGATGATAAGTGTATCTTTGATGCCATTGCCCGGCGTGGAAAATGAATGTATCGCAATGAATTGCCTAGGGAGACATACACCTCATCAAATATATTGTATTTATTTAGCATTGCTATTCCTTCTCGTGACATAGTACAGGCGCGGATCCAAGATTTCGGTCAGAGGGGGGGGGGGCACATACAAAAAGTTGCGCCCTACGAACTCTCGGTGGGCGCGACATGGGCGCGATCCGGGCTCAGGGGGGGGGGTGCTTGGGGCTCCCATGCGCCCCCCCTACTTTTCTTATAGGTGAATCTTCGGGAAATTTATGAAATGGTATAGGATCTGAATCGTTATCTTGATCATTGTGTTGGCATGTCAGTCGTTGCTGCACCCCCGACGGCGCAAAAAGGCGTCCTGTACTATGTCCTGTACCTCATAAGTCACATTATTATCATTTATTTTTAGTAATTACTAGACACTTGGCAATTTGTGTGCATTAGTGCAAGCCACATACAGGACAGGACCAGTAGCATTAGGCACTACTCAGTGGCGGCGGATAGGGGGGGGGGGGTAGAGGCGGCAGCTGCCCGCCCACTCAAGAAGTTGGGGGGAGGCAAACATGATTTTGCCTCCCCCCCCCCCCCCCCATAAATTTGTAAGAGACTAGAAAATCCATACTCCAAGAAGTTGGTTCCATTTTTCCTTTTGACCGAAACAATGACCCAGGGCCCCGATCGATGTGCCCCCAGCCAGCCTGATGGGCATTCTAAGACCAACAGAAGGCCCTCAGTCGGCCTTAGGGCTTAGGGGGACCCTCAGTAGGCCATGAGGGGCCCTCAGAAGGCCTGATCGACTTCAACATTGGCCTGTCCCTACGCTTTTTTCTCGATCATTTAGAGGCCCTGCAAAATATAGTGGCCTAAATCCGAGGAGATACCATTTCACGTTTTTTGTTGTTGTTGTTGGGGGGGCTTTGGCCGTGGGAGGGGCCCTTTTGCCGAGGGGACCCTCTGGGTTTCTTTGCCCCATCCGAAAATACGACCCACCGCCACTGGTACTACTCATAATGGTGTCTCAAAACCTAAGTAATACCGATATCAGTCACATTGGTATGGATTTTCAAGTCTGTTTATATAAGGTGATACAATCTATGGGTTTACGTCCTTGAAAAATACACAAATATAGCTAACCTACTCCTACAGCCCCTTATGTCAACAATTTTTGTGGATGTCCTCAGCTAAAGAACGCACATATTTAGGTGTACATTTTTAGCTTATGAGGTATTCTGGGAAAATACTGCTATGTTGACAGATACAATTATTATGTTGGCTTTCATATACACCTTAAAATATTGTTTTACAATTCATAAAAATAAGTAAATGCTTAAAAATGCACACGCACACACGCCCATACATTGCCAGTGAACCAATATGGTGAACCCGTTGAAATCGTTGAACACGTCAAACCCGCAGCATCGCACACAATCCTGCATGTCCCATTCGCTAGAGTGGAAACTGTTAAACATGCCGTCTTTGTGCGGGAGCCTCGCAACACCAACCTATTCCTGTCTGCCTGTACTGCATCCAACCTTTTCAATGATACCTTAGGAGCTTTTAGAATGCAGGTGAAATCGTATGTCAAGAGTATGGCGGTATAGGCTGCACAACACTGGTGGTGATGAGTTGGGATTGTGTGTGGGCGTGTGTGATGTGAGCATGCGAGTTTTATTACTCTTATTTTACTGCTGGAGTTTTCTCATTTACCGATCTTATGTGTTCTTTTACAAGCGTTTTCTTAGGTCTGCATAGCCTCAAAGCATGCCTGTGAACCCGTCAAACCCGCAGCCTGTTTATTTTTAACATATTCATATTTACTGTTTCATGAACTTTTGTTCTATTTTAGTATCACATTTTCGTTATCATATTTGCCTCGTCTGTTTTCAACTGTGTGTGTGTCTGCTGCTGTCGTGTCGTCATGTTTTAATTACTGGACTTGAGCTGTAATTGGGTGAATGCCTGTTGCTCATTGTCAATAAATAAACAAATAAACAAATAAACAAATGTAAACAAACGATTCTCCCCCGCCTTGACGTCATCATAACCTGACCAAACAGTTTATTTTTAACATATTCATATTTACTGTTTCATGAACTTTTGTTCTATTTTAGTATCACATTTTCGTTATCATATTTGCCTCGTCTGTTTTCAACTGTGTGTGTGTCTGCTGCTGTCGTGTCGTCATGTTTTAATTACTGGACTTGAGCTGTAATTGGGTGAATGCCTGTTGCTCATTGTCAATAAATAAACAAATAAACAAATAAACAAATGTAAACAAACGATTCTCCCCCGCCTTGACGTCATCATAACCTGACCAATCACTGTCGAACATGCTCAAGACTGATTGGTCAATACTAGCTGATAGCCAATTGCCAAATATAGCTTATGAGCAGATCCGATAAACACGGCCAAGATGCTGGAAGCTGCTCGCGGTTGTCACACTTTTACCAATGTTGAAGGAGCGGAGTACCCCCCCCCCCCCCCTGCGCCAGCCGTACCGTTACCGGCTGCCGGCTGGGCCTGGGCACTGGGCAGGCAATCGCATGAATACCTAAGCTTGACACTATGAGTTACGCTAACAAAGAACAGTTTTAAAAGCTCATCTATGGCAACAGTCACTCTCACAAACAACATTTAACTAACTAAATTAATTAGGTACATTAATTACTTACAAACAAAAACAACGGGGGATCTTGCTGGATTTCACTATTCACAATCAAATTTGTTTACTGCCTCATGCGCCGCGCACGAAACAACTCACACAATCAGGCTTGAAATGCTGCAATCCATGGTGACAGTCATCCATGGCAGGGTATATTCCAGGGGGGGTCATTCCGCCTCTTCAACATGGGCAAACAGTGTGACAAGCGATAGCAACGTTTACAACTGACAGTCATCATCTGTGTTTAGCGCATTGATCACGAGCCACCTAACCGACTAGCACCAATCAGCATCTAGTGTGCCTGGACGCTGATTGGCCGGTTAGTGATGACGACAGAGGGGGGCAGTTGTTTGTTTACATTTCAATGGGCAGGCGCCATGCTGGTTCGCTGCGTTAAAAGGCCCCACCGACCCCGTGGCTCCGTTCGTGGCAGGCTGTGCTCATTCGAATTAAAATATTGTGTTGCATTATTTAGTGGCATAAAGGAAGATTGAGATTGTAAGTGTTGATTTAATTCAAAATACTAAAAGTATCGGCTAATAAAGCATTATTTTCCCAGAATGCTTCATAAGCATACATTTAACGCTCATAGTGCCTGCCTATCTTGGCACGTCAGCCACATTTATCTTCATACCTAATAATATATAGTGGCACGAGGCCGTCCACCATGCGCAGCCGGTCCGCCGCTACCGGCCGGTGCGCGTCCAGCCGTCTGACATGCCCATCACTGAGCCGCGCAGCCCCAACTGGGCGCGCAACAGCTCGCGCGCCAGCCACCGCAGCCAGTGACCCGCCGCGTAGGGAGTGATCCGCCGCGTAGGGAGTGATCCGCCGCGCAGCGAGTGAGCCGCCGCGCAGCGAGTGAGCCGCCGTCCGCAGCGAGTAAGCCGTAGCTTTATAGATGTCGGTGAACTTGGACGGAGCGAGCGCGCCCGGCCAGGCCGGCGGCGTCGCGTAGTGTGACACGTTGTACTATATAACCCCGAGTGAGTGCGGACAATCAGTGTGCGAAGTGACGGACGAGTGGCCATGTTGTTGTTGTTGTTGTTGTTGTGTTTCCTCCTGGGCGTGGCTACGAGGCCGCGCCATAGCCCCGGAGGGGCTCCTTCTGGCGGAGGTAGCCCGCGGCCTTGAGCCCGCGGCCAAGGCCGCGACGACGTCCGCGTCCCTCTTCGCTGTCGGCGGCGGGTGGATCGTATTGTATTGTATTGCACACTTCATCCGACCACTTCCACTTAATTCGTAAAGTACAGAGTACAGTACGATAGGGCTACTCTAGGGTCGTCATCATACAAGATAGCAACGCGATTTCTCTTGTCAAGCTAAAAGTAGGTACACAATGCCCAGTAGGCAGAGGCGGGGCCCCGCCAGTCATGGGCACCGCAGGAGCACGTGCCCCGGGTGTCCGCCCCCTGTCTGCAGACTAAGCAGCGAGAGGCTGGGCAGTCCCTCTCGCTGCATCCGGCGCAGGTGGTTGTTGGCCGTCGTCCGATGCGGTGTAGATAGGATTTTTCCCGTCCCCAGTGACCGGCGCGCAACTGATGAACGTTGACCGCAGCGTCACGATCGTCACCGGGGACGGGCGTCGGTAGGCGGTACCCCATGATTTCGCGGAAGAGCCCCGCCGGCCAGCTCAGCCCCTACCAGGGTCCGGTCGTCAGCTGGATCGTCCTCCTGTGGAGGGCCGAGGCCTCCCCGGCCAGAGCGTCCGCCCGCTCATTTCCCGGCAGGCCGCAGTGGGGGGGGGGGGGAGGGGCACCCACTGAAGGTGCAGCGATCGGCCGCCGCTTCGCACCGCCAGGAGAGCGGCCCACAGGTGCGTACCATGTGCCGCAGGACCGCAGGCGCACCGACTACGTCCGCCATGGCCAGTGCGCTGAGCCCCACCGTCCGCCAGCCGGTGACCCTGGTGAGTCGGGAGGGAGCGTGGGCTTCGCTCACCACCCTCGGGGGGGGGGGGGGTCTCCCGGTGGCGGGGAGGCGGCCGCTGCAGCTGTGGTGTGGATTTTGTGTGAACAGCAGTATGGATGGTATGTGGACGGCGGTATTGATGTTTTGTGAAGAGTGAAGTATATCCTATGTGGGTTGAGATGTGGACGGTGGTGTGGATGTAGAGTAGCGGTGAGAGCCTTGGCCGGCTGTGAGATCGGGCAAATCACATACAGCGATTTGCCAGAATCCGTCTGGTGAACTTTGCCATCCCATAACATTAACAGTTTTGATCATATTTCAATTTTCTTAATGGCATCAAATGCACCATTTAATTGCTCCTTGAAAGACATCTTAATTGTAACAATCGGCCGCCAAACGAAGTAACAAAGCGTCAAAAAGTGGGAGAGCGAACGCATTAAGCTGAGACTGGCGGCCCGCTGGCCTGCCGAGTGCCCCTCTTCTACGTCACTTTTTTATTTTGATGACGTCACCGCGGCTGCCGGCTGCCAACGGCTGCCAAATATTGCACCTTCCAGTTGTCACCACTTTTTCGGCCGGAGTGTTCTACCTGGTTTATACAGCCTTGGTATATTCCCTGCGTCGTCCGCATGCCCCCAACGTGATTGGGCGGTTTGAGCAAATGACGTGAAAAAGGGTGTCACTTTTCTTTCTTTGTATACAATTTGCGTGAGTGAATATGACTTAATGTTACGCATTTACATGTTTTATTGAACAGAATTTCACGTTTTATTGTTAAAATCTGTTTTATGTCAACCGTTCTTGATATTTGACAAAGCAGTAATTTAGCTTTCTTTTCAATATTTTGCATCATTTTAAGCACTCCCTTAGAGAAAATTAGCGACTGTGGCGCAGAAAATGCAAACAAATATTTCGGAAACGGTGCCAACACAATCCATTGGGATGTCGTGACGGAAATTAATTTGGGGTAATTATCTCATTTTGATTTTTTTCTTCAAGTTTTGACTTTCACTTTGTCACTTTTTTCAAGTGACAGAGACACTTACTCACAAGGGCTCTGACACAGTGGAGACGGGAGGGTGTTGATGTGCCTCCTCTCCAATTTTTGGATGTATAAATCACACCTATACAGTTTGGGGCATGCTGCAGGGAGCCTGGAGGTCTTTTGAAATCAATTTTGTATGCAGTGCAGTTTTTCAGTTTTTTTTGTATGCAGTTTTGTATGCATGGGCGTAATGTTAAAAGTAAAAAAGTTGAGATCCATAGCCTGTTAAAAAACTGCCAAGTGACAATGTTCACGCACCTTGTTTCTTGTAGCTTAATAAAACATAACTTGTGTTTTTGTATGAGCTTGTGCCCGATATAAATTTCTTGCTTATGTCAACGTCCCTGACACTGCTGCTGCCAATGACACAAATGTAATAAATAAATTTCCACTTTTCAGGATCATAATCAAAGATGGGCAGAGTATGCGGCAGTGGCGTCATGCAAGTCATGGTTTGGTGGAAGAGCAAAAAGCAGAAAGCAAAGGGTAGCAGTTTTTCAACTTCTCAGAAGACAAAAATCTTGCAAGTATCTGGACAGCAAAATGTAAGAGGGCGATCCTTTTGATCCTTAAAAATTGTGCAATTGCTCTGAACACTTCTCCTCTGAAGACCTCTGCCAGACCAACCTATCCAAAGTCAAGCTGATCGACACCAGCTTCGCACTGCCTTCTCAGAGTTCCTATTAAGTATGTGGTTAACTTCTTGACAATTGTAGATACGCCATAACCAAGATGACATAATGGCATAACCAAGATGACATTGTTAGCTCTCTTCACCGTTGGGACGGTTAGTTGTTTTATATTGGTTTGTTCTGGCAAAGAGTTTGGATACACAACTAGCTTTAAAGTGTCCAAAACGTCAATAACTTATGCCAAAAAACCGCTCTGATTCTGAAGTTATCCTACATTCTCGTTGGTTTCCTTAAATATTTATTTAATAATTCGTTACTTATATAGTTATTAATAAACTACATCAACTGTAAGTGCATTAACTGCAACTTCTGCAATCTGATTTGGGTTCAATGTTGTTCCAGGCCCGTAACCAGACCGCCCAGCGGGTGTACCTGGCCACGCGGCTCTTCTCCGGCACGGTGGCCGCGGCCATGGAGACTGTGCTCGCCAAACCAGCAATTGGCCGAGCCGTCCGGACAGTGGACCGCTGGTTCGACACGATAAACAGCCGGTGCAGCAGCGACGCCAAGCTGGAGCGGCATGCTTACGGGAGCTCGGATGCCGCAAAAGCAGCACAGGACTCAACCCTGCGGGACATGGACGACCTGATCGCCAACGCCCGGAAGCTTGGTGCCAGACGTCGGCCCGGCACGGCCTCACCAGCAGCGCTGCTCCCGTTCCAGCGGCGGGGCATCCTCCGCAGTTCAGCGTCGGTGCGTGGACTGTACGAAGACCTCAGAGCAGCGTACCCGGGTCAGCTGAGCTACATCCTCACTTCCAGACTGAACCAAGATTGCCTCGAGAACGCTTTCAGCCAGCTCCGAGGCATGGGCGGACAGAACGCGAACCTGGATGCGGTGTTGAAGTTCGCCAGCGGCTGAGGGCGATGCGGTGTTGAAGTTCGCCAGCGGCTGAAGGCGATGCTGATGGCCCCGTCAGCTCTGACGTCGAGGTGGAGCCAGGTCCCACCGACTACCTCAGCACTGGCCAACCTCCTGTGGCTCCACCAAGCACCAGCTCCACTCTCAGCATGTCTGAACTGGATGGCGTGACTATCGAGGTAAGGTGTAAATCCTAAATTCAACAGATTTGTTCTTGAATGCTAATCGTTATTCACATTCATTAAAACACTCACGTTTTTTTTTGGATTATACAAATGTAATATATTTGGCTTGCGTGCTATTATCGTTTGATTTGGCGAAGTTCGAACTTTGCAACACATTTATTTATTTATTTATTTGGCCGACGGCCTGAACCATTTACAGCCGAAGTCACCAAATCCTGTGGTTTGTTGCGTTGCAAGAACATGATTGGCCTGGTTACTATGCTAAGTTTTTTGTACTGAATACCTACAGGTAATTATTGAAGAAATATCCGATAAATCACATTCCCATTATGGCTGATTAAGATACTTATGATCGTAAATCTCCTTGTATATATCATTCCACCATATCAGCAAAACCTTATATGCGAGTCGTTCAGCTGTACTCATCGCTGATTTGTACCAAATGTGTGTTTCAGTTTATCGACCCGGTGGACGAAGAGGATGTGGTCGAGCTTGACCACGCCTTCTAGAAAGTCACTGAGGCTGCTGGGCCTGGCCAGGAAGACTGCGAGCTGGGCCTAGAGCGTGAAGGCCTGGCATTCGTCGCTGGGTGCGTGGCGTCCAAGATGCTCCACGTCGAACCATCGTTGGGCTGCGTCATCTCAGCTGCGACAGACGCCATGCTGGAGTCGGTGCCCAGCTCCTGGCTGTCCACCATCAGCCGCGGTCGGCTCCACCTCCCGCATCGCTGGTGGATGGATGTGGTGGAGAACTTCGATGACATCTTCTGTGGCATCATGGCCGAAACCTTCAGCCGCGAGGCGGGTATTATGAAGCGGCTGGTGGGGGCCATCAGCGCTCGGTACCCTCATCTCGACCTACGCGTGGCGCGCCGGCTCGTACACTTTCGGCTTCACCTGCGTATCAGATGGCTGCGCCAGAAGCTCGTCGGCAAGCGGCTCGACAGGCGTGACCAGAATGTGACCAGAATCAGATTCGGCAACACGTCAACAGCCAGCGGTAGGACGGTGCAGTGTGGCTGCGGTGACTGCTGCTGATGGTGCCCGATTGTGCATGTGATGAGACGACTGTTGATCTGCTTTTTTAATCAACGACGGTATGTCGGATGTCTCACCATCGCGTTTTGTCATATTGTTCTGCGAGCCGATAGTGTACCGAGTTTCGGTGCATACACGCGGTACGTGGGTCGTGGTGTGGGTGAACTGTTTGTTTTGAAGGTTTTCCGGCATCCAATAACATTTTGGACATTCTGAGTGGCGCTTTTTATTCGTATTTCAGTTTATTGGGATAGTACAATATCTCACTTCGACGGTTACGTGTTGATGGCGCGCTCACCAGTCACCACACCTTTATTTTGATTTATACTGATTTACCGGTAACCTACAGCCACACAAATTTCACACAATGTGTGCAATTGATGCCCGAACACTTGTGCTAAAAACGGCGCGCCGCCGTTTTTCCGCTATCGACGGAAACCCTGAGGGAGGTTGACGCCCCTCCCGGCACGGCGCGGGTTAAAAACAACTACCATTTTCATCAGCCCACAAGGGACCTATTTATCTTATTTTATATATTTCCTAGTCCTCCTACGAGACTATGGTGCCCAATCACAGGAGGGCTCCTGCTCCCACTGCTCTGCGTGGGAGCTCGCCCCGCACCTGGTCCGGATTAGAGCTGGGGACAGCAGTCCGGAGAGTGAGCGGCACCGGGATTTGAGCACGGGTCCTCCCACTTCTCAGAACACCGCCTTAATAACTAGACTAATCCACGTTTTTTACCTCTGCCATGCATGCTATATTGAAGTAGAGTCCTAACAAAATGACACTTGACTAATCACGAAAACTATAACTTAAATGTTTGCGCATCGACGCAGCGCGAGCAGGAGCTCGCGACTACGGCTATGGGCCTGAGTCAGGCCTAAGTAGGAGGAACAGGCCGCCTGACTCTCGGAGCTCACTCGATGACCCCCTCCCCCGGTCCTCCCAGCTACCAAGCTCAAAGTTTGTTTTAACAATACCTCATTAGCCAGGGATGCAGCTTAGGGGCTTAGGCTCCGAGAGGGCGGACTGGGACCCCTGCCGCTCGCCACGACATGGGCGGGTTAATTCCCACGGAGTCCACCTCGTGAAGGTGTGTCCATCCAGAATGAAATCACTCGAGAAACCGGTGACCTCCCCAACTAAACACTCATCGACGTTTGGACTGTCCTGAAAGCCGTCTCCCGAGGCTCCATCTCCACCTGGCAGCGGAGTTGGCCGGACGGTTGGTACAGGTCTGTCATGGTGACCTGACTGCACGGGCCTGTTCGAAATGGAGGACCAACTCGTTGCGGTCGAATGTCGAAGTGTACCAGTTCCGGGCCGGCCACTGGAGCGGTTCGGAGCAGCCTACTTGCACCGGATCGGCCGCTGACCGATGCCGGCTGCACACAGTGCCTGTTATGGATATCTGCCTGTTCGGAAATCGCCGAAATATAATATAAATGACTTAAAAAAAAGATATATCGTGCCGATTCGAACAGTCTAAATATAGATAAATTAATTCCATCCTAAATTGTTTTTGTAATATCACGGGAAAACAATTTCTTTCGCGTTTGAACTTGGTCAATTGAACGCGTACGCGGCAGCCTCCCGGCTGGTTGACACCCTCTATGACGTCATTCGGGCATCTGCGCAGAAGGATGCGCAGTGGGACGACGCTACCTGGTATCTATTGCCTTGAGTGGGGGCGTCTGAATTCGGTTACGTGAACGTGCGTTTGTGGCGAGGGCACTTGCGATATTCGTGGGACCATCGCGTGTTTGGCCCCGTTGGGTTATAATGGGAAATCGTGTCATTTTTTCTTCATAGATTTTTCATTACTTCATCCGGCAAGATATCTCAAAGAAGCTCATTGAGTCATGTACATAATTTATTCAGCTTTTTTATGGTGGTAAATATATATTTTTATAATTTAAATTCGTGAAGAACTTAGAGTTTCAATTGGATAGTCATATCGTGCGTAAGAGTATAATGCGTTGTAATGGACGTCAGCGGTCGGATACAGACGGTTATCGATTAAACCTTGTTAAATGATTCAATCACGATTAACTATGGAACATGAATGATTCAATTACTGTTTGATCCATGGGTAACAATTTTGATACCTAAATGATTATTTCCGATTCAATGAATCAAACCATGTTTTGATCAATGCATGTTTGATTCACCATTGAAACAACATTGAAACAATCTTTTGATTCAATCTGCCTTGCTACTGTGCATATTTTGATTCAATCACGATTCATGAATCAAAAGATCCTGTGTTAAATCAGTATTTTTTTTTTATTCTAGGAATTTTGATTGAAAAATGTAATTGATTCAATCAGAGTCGAATCAATAACCAGTCTCAGACTAGGATTTAGGAGTGATATTTTTGCAGTTGTCTAACGATATAACTAATTCTTATGCTGCCGATCAGCACTTTTACCCTGCTGGGCCCCCTGCAGGCCGACTGAGGGCTTTCGCCCTTCTGTTGGCCTTAGAGGGCCCCTCAGGCTGGCTGGGGGCACCTCGAGCCTGGGTCAACTTATTGTAGGGCCCCTCTTACAAATGTATGGGGGGGGGGAAATCATGTTTCCCCCCCCCCCTCAGACTAGATCGGTGTTGTGTAATGCACATCGTTCTGCGCACAGCTCTGGATTCCGGAGACAGCGGCACCGGCAGTGGGCACTGGGCACATCACCGGGTCTATAGCCCCGGTGACAGGACAGGTCAGCGCTGGTTAGTCGATTATCTAAGCAGCAGGTCAAATTGGTCACATGACGGACGCCCCAGACTTGTGTATGCATATGCACTGTGGGGCCTTGCAGGATGAGGGGAGCATGGGGACAGTGTCCCACCAAAAGGACCGAAAACGGTCGAAAATTTATATATTTCTTGTTTTAAAGGAAGTCGAAGCAGCTTTAGCTGGGTCAATTTCGTTTGAAGTCCGTTTTTGAAGTACAAGCAATTGAACTCTAAGAGTTTTTGGGAGGGAATGTGTCGGCAGTGGCGGATCCAGGGCAGATTCGGTCACGGGAAGCTGCCACGCAGCCCCAGACTTTGGTGGGCCCCTTCGACTTTAGCTGTTAGACCCCTTGTTTTTTTAAGAAAATATATTATAGGTTGTCTTATGACTGAGAAGATTTCCGGAAATCCTCAAATATAATTGACATTTTTGCAGGATAAATTACTTTATTGCAGCATCACAGGTGACGGATCGGCCGAAACGCAAAACAACGGAAAATCACGCGAATACTGCATTGCTACCGACAGATCAATGACAATGAACACTGTTCACAGATGTCCACGCGTCGCGAGACAAATGCGACGCACCAACCGCGCCACAATCGTCAGCCACAGGAATACTCAACCAAACATCCGATAAATCGCATCATTTTCACAACGGGCCCACCCAACCACTATACACACAAGTATTTCATGATTTGCACATATGACAAACCAGGCTTTCTTAACGAGCTCGATATGTCCAACAAATGAATCACGCACTTTACGAGCAGCATCACATCGGCTAGCGCACGATGGATGTGAGTTAACACTTGGTGTTCGAGAAAACAAACGCAAAACATAAGTACGTTTGCACATCAGATGGGAGCGATGCCACATAATCCGTGTCCGTGATTCTGGCACGTGTGCAGGCAAACGCCAGGTCACCGCCCGTGAGATAGCGCAACAGCGCCACCTCACGAAACGCACCACCCAACGATGATAATATCAACAGAGCGCTCAACGCAACGCATCGTTCACTCAACGCAACTCAGCCGATCAACTGGCCCGGCTCAAAACCAACGGATCAACAACCAACCCCGGCTAAAAAAGTCAAAATCCACTACGCACAGCTCTCCGCTCACACCTGACTCCCAGGCCCGTCCACAGCACTGCTCGAACCGGCACAGACACGGGTGTCGCGCGAGCGCAGCGTTCACAAACCTTGTACCCGCTCCCCGCTTCGGCAACTACAAATGGGCCGCGCCTCGGTCGAGTTGTCGGCGCTTCCGAATCACTCGGCTGGATGCCGGCAGTGGGTTACCAGATCCTCTCGCAGCCCCACTAGCCGTCGTCTTGCGCCTGGTCGCGGCATCCTTTAGCGCCTCCGCGTGATCTCGCCTTCGCAGCTGAGCGACGTAGCGCATCCGGAACCTCGTCCGGAGCTGCGCGTAAGCGGTCAGCACGCGGGGGTCGAGCCGCGGCCACCTCTCGCGCAGTAAGGCCACTAGGCCGCCGACGACACCGGGCTCGCGGGAGAGGTTGTCGAGCTCCTTGTTGCGCCGTGGCAGACCCTTGCCGTGATGGACGGAACAAAAGGTGGCTTCCATTTCCCTGAAGGTGCCGAGCCACTCCCGCGAGGGCACCGTGAGGCCGCCTCGGCTCAGCAGGGTGAGCCAGCGGGCGTCGTCCGGCACCTCCTCGGCGACGGCATCGGCGGTGCGCACACCCAAAGAGAGGTCCGAGCGTGCGCATTTGGCGGCCAGGAACCCCGCGGCATAAGCCATGCCGTAACTCTGCGCGCGAGTCTCAGCGTCCGAATCCGAGGAGCCGGCCTCCGTTGGATCGCCACACGAGGCCAGGCCAATCTCCTCCAAGACGGCTGTCGGGATGGCCTCAGCAGCCTCCGGCTCCGGCTCCTCCTCCCCCTCGGCCGGCTCACAAATTCCGCATCACGCTCCAGCTGCTCGATGCGGTGCTCAAGCGCCCTGATGACATCTGCTGCCGCTGACGGAGCCTGGCAGCGAGGGCAGCGTTCCGCCATTGCTGAGTCCAGCTGGGTTCTACTGCTGGCCACAGGCCCGCTCGCAGCCTCGTGGCGAGGGTCACGTGTCACCGTGACTGAGGCGAGCTGGGCCACAGACCCGCTCGCAGCCTCGTGGCGAGGGTCACGTGCCGCCGTGGCTGGGGCGAGCTGGGTACTGGCCACAGACCCGCTCGCAGCCTCGTGGCGAGGATCACGTGCCGCCGTGGCTGGGGCGAGCTGGGTACTGGCCACAGGCCCGCTCGCAGCCTCGTGGCGAGGGTCACGTGCCGCCGTGGCTGAGGCGATCTGGGCCTGGGTGCTGTGTAACGCAGGAGCACTGCAACAACAATCCATGCACACCCAATTAGAACATTGTCAAAAGCCATGATGGATAAGAAAGATGTGGCTACATTTCAGCCATAGGTTCTCGTATCAATTTTAGGTGGTGTCTTTACTCTTTAGGTGCTATTTTCAATGACTGAGAAAAGCCCATTCTGGATTTATATTCCATTTTTTACAGCTGCACAAGTTACTGGCCAAAACATGGTAAATTATGGCATACTTGATGACGACAGGTGACAGCAATTACAAATAATATCTAATGCACATTCCTTGTCGCACACATTTCCTAAAACGTTAGCACACTACATCCATAACTTATGTTACGCTAGGAGGGGAGGCGGTCCTAACAGTGTAACTAGGATGTAATATAATAATATTTTGGGCTTAACAACTCACAAGTTTCTAATGGCCAATTACTCAGACCAACCAGGGTATAACAAGAGGGGAAGAGTCTAAGGCATAGTAATTATATATAAGCAGTGTTGCTGATGCATGTGTGCCGAATCTGTCCTTTGAATGAGTACCAACGGCTACAGGGACCTTGGAATCAGGTGACATAGTCGCAAAGCATTGCACAGAGTAACTGCATGGTACAGCAGCACTAACAAAATGCAACTACACTCAGGTTTTTACGATACACTACACTTTGCATTAGCATTACATGGGGAGGGTGGGTCTGGGGCCAGCATAACCAGAGTGTAATGGGGGGTAAAAATGGCTGAAAATGTGTAACATAATTTATGGACGGCCCCAAAGCAGCATACAAAATGAGTGACTGGAAAAGTCATACAGTGTTTTGTTCAGCACTTACCCAAACAGTACACCCTGGTAGTTGTTGTACTTAAAGATGGTTGGCACGGAACTTCCCTCAGCAAAATGGCAGGAGCATAAACAGGATTCATTTGTTGGTTGTTCATCATGTCGTCTGTAATAGTAAGGAAAAAAGCCAAAGGTAAGAGGCTGGTAAACATCAAACATTAAATGTGAATCACACAAAATTCACATCAATCAAATTAAAATTAGATTGTAGCTTGAACTGAGCATTTAATGCAGCATTGCATTTTTTGTTTCATGAACTGGTCCCGGAGAGAACAAATCCATAGGTGGAGAGGTGGGATCCATAGGTCACTAAACCTCTGTTCCTGGCGCAGCACAGGACTTGTATTTGAGACCGAAGGTCGGCCGCACAGCGGCTGCTACCACGATTTGACCTTGCACATCAATCACCGGCTCACAAAATTACTAGTTAGTGATTGAGTAGTAAACAGGCCTACACCATTAAGTATACCCTCCCAATAACGTCATCAAGCCGGCTGCACTGCCCACCACTTGTTCAGGCTCATCACACTACCTACAGTGTTGTGAACGGAAGTGTGATGCCTGCACCAGTACCAAATTCTTTAGACCTAAAGGGCCATAAAGTTGCAAACAAAAATCAAGGCTGATTTCATGCATCAGCATAATGCTGCATCTTGTAACCCAGTGGCAGTGTGGATTGCAAATTTGAATTCCTTAACAGTGTACCAGTACCTTATTGTAATAACTGTCCTCTTAGACTCTTACCTTACAGCCCTTATCCAAGCGGCCTTAGCGCGAAAGCTGGGGGCTAATCTTCTCCTGCCATGGGGGAAAAAGAGGGAAGGAGGTGCGCATGCGCGACGCAGAGGCGTTCATAACTGGGCTTACTGGGGGTGCAACAATGCATAAATCGTTGCATCTATTTGTGAGAATAATAATACAATGAAGGCATATTGACACGTTTTTGTATTATGCCAAGCCACCTGTGGGCTACCAGATTCAGTGTGATTTCATACCGCCTTTTGGGCTCTGGTATCCTGCTTTGAATATTGTTTTCCACACTTAAAAAGAGCCACAAATATATTTACAATAATAAGGAGGAAAAACCGTCATAAAATTACCACAAATTGACAAAAACATGTTTTGTATTTTTGTTTTAGCTGTCATACGTTTGTGTATTTAGTAGTCATATACCTTAAATTCTCCAATGCTTTTGCATTACGACCAATGGGAAGGCCGGATTGTCCTAAGTTAGAATGGCTGACCAATCAAAATCGCATACTGTCCTAAGTTGTGCGTGACGTAGGCTCTTGAAATGTTTATCAAGGTATATTTAATGTAGGTAGGGATGTAAGGATTTTAGTCACGTGACTTCCTCAGTTATTTTGTTTTTGTCATAATGCTATGGCTATTGCATAATGGGTTTAAAAAACAATGCATATACATTATTTTTGTTTTGGACATCACGACCGCCGAAGCGGATCCCTCCGGTGTGGTTGGGCCGCGTACATTGCAATGTAAACTTGCAATCAGTGAAGACCACGAAATAAGTCCCTTGTTAATGGTCTTAACAGCGATTTGACCCTAAACTAACCTAACCTAACCTAACGCCGCCATTAAGTCCGATCGGGTCGGCCTACTACTCGTAGCCATTAATTCCGATCGGGTCTGCCAACCGCTCGTAGTCCGATCGGGTCGGCCTACGATTCACTCGTAGCCATTAAGCCCGAGCGGATCGGCCTAAGATTCGCTCGTAGTCATGAATTCCGATCGGGTCGGCCTAAGATTCGCTCATAGCCATTAAGACATAGACAGCCACATAGCCATTATTTTGGGGTCTTCACTGATCGCTGGTTTACATTGAAAATAACGCGGTTTGGCCCAAGGAATCGCAGTCAGCTGATACTCACATAGCTTTAAATGGAGATTTTGCAGATGTTAACAATTATTATTTAGGTACTAAATGACTTTGCAGGTGGAATCATGACCCGGGTATGGATAGAGGATAGAACAAGGTATTTTGTATCACCAAGCGGAAGCTTTTCCCGCCTTGGCAGGTTTAGATGCATGTGAGGCCTGGAATGTTTTCAAAGCTAGATTAAGCCAAATTCAGAATCGGCATATACCCCTCAGGCACAAACGTAACAGAACCAAGGGCAAACCAGTTTGGCTTACCCCAGAAGTAAGGAGTGCTATACAAGCTAAAAGAAGTGCATTTGGCATTTTGAAGGGATCTTCACTAGATATAAATCAGAAGGCCTACCAGAATGCAAAAAATTCAGTTAAGAAAAAGGTCAGAGCAGCTAAAAGGGCAAAGGAACTTGATTTAGCTAGACATTGTAATGCAGATAGTAAGAAGTTCTTCAGTTTTTATAAGTTCAGTACAGTTTCCAAAAATATAGGTCCATTTAAGGTAGCTGATGTGTTAGTTAGCAAGGACAGTGCAATGGTTGAAGTGCTTAATGATCAGTTTCAATCTGTCTTTACTATCGAGGACCAGAGTAGTATTGCAGCACTTCAGCCTGAGCTAGAGACAGAGGAGACTATAGGAGAGCTAGGTGGCATAAGTAGTGAACTTGTTCTAGAATATCTAAAGAAAGTAAGGCCTAACAAGGCAGAAGGACCTGATGAAATCCATGTTAGACTTTTCAGAGAATCTGAAAGGGAGTTGTCGGTTCCATTAGCCATAATATTTCCTAAATCACTCGCAGATAGTAAAATTCCACTTGATTGGAAAAGAGCAAATGTTGTTCCTATTCATAAAAAGGGAGATAGAAGTAAAGAGGAAAACTATAGACCGGTTAGTCTGACCTCATTAGTCTGCAAGGTGCTTGAATCAATCATCAAAGATAAGATTGTTGAATTCTTGGAGCAAAATGAACTCATCAAGGATACACAGCATGGCTTTAGGAAGGGCCGTTCTTGTTTAACTAATCTTCTGGAGTTTTTGGATGTTGCATCAGATAGCTTTGATCAGGGTAAACAGCTAGATGTAGCTTTTCTTGATTTCAGTAAAGCATTTGACAAAGTTCCCCATACAAGACTGGGGTTGCAACTTAAAATTCATGGGATCAGGGGCAAGATTCTGGATTGGATAGAAACGTGGCTTTCAGGACGCCAGCAAAGGGTTATATTGAATGGGTGCCAATCACAATGGAAGGAGGTTCTCAGTGGGGTTCCACAGGGCTCAGTCCTGGGCCCATTGCTTTTTATAATATTTGTGAATGCAATTGAGAACAGTATAGACAGCAAAGTCTTGAAATTTGCAGACGATCTAAAAGTTGTCAGGATTATTAGAGGAAAACATGATCAGGATGTTTTTCAATCAGATCTGGACAAGCTAGTTGAGTGGTCTGAAGCATGGCAGATGAAATTCAATTTGAGTAAATGTAAGATTATGCACGCTGGACGGGTTAGCAGTAAACATAGGTATGAAATGGGTGGGCAGAAAATGGAGCAGATTGAAAAGGAAAGAGATTTAGGTGTTGTGGTAAACAATAGACTATCAGCGTCAGACCAGGTTGTAGAAGCTAGGAAAAAGGCACTTAGAATGCTAGGGGCCATTAACAGAAATGTTTCCTACAAGAGTGAAAAGGTAATAACAAAACTGTATTGTGCATACATTAGACCACATTTGGAGTATTGTGTACAAGCCTGGTCTCCAACATATGAGAAAGATTGCTGGTTGTTAGAAAGAGTTCAAAAAAGGGCAACAAAAATGGTTAATTGTCTTGGTAGTTTACCTTATGAAGATAGATTAAAGAAATTGGGTATGTTTTCACTTAGATATAGAAGGCTAAGAGGAGATCTAATTGAAGTCTTCAAATTTGTAAATAGTCAGCATTCTGGATAGTTAAAGGGTATGTTTGAGTTCAATAGGGAAAATCGAGGTAGAGGTCATCAGCATAAACTCATTATGAAACAAAGTAGGACTAGGCTATGACAGTCATTTTTCAGTAGAAGGGTTGTAGGACATTGGAATATGCTACCAGGGGATGTCGCTGATGCAGTGACACTTGCCTCCTTCAAAATTAGATTAGATAAATACTTTACAGAGAAGGGATTAGTTCATAAATACTCGTGGGATTAGCCTTCTTTTATGCAGGTAGAGTAAGGTGATTTGAAGGGGCGAGACTGGTGGAGGGGGTGGGGGGGGGGGGGGGGGTGGGGGTGGGGTGGGGTGGGGTGCAACCTCGGATGGGCCCAAGAGGCTCTTTGTTGCACTTTTCTTTTATGTCTTTATGTCTTTATATTTTTCACCAGACGGTCTAAATCACAGCCAACAAATCGCACGCGTTCGGATAGAGCGGTTCTGGAGGTGGTATCACTGGTATCACAATAGGACCTTCAATGTGCATCGTATTATTTGTTGATTATTTGCATCTAAGGCGGTCTGAAACTCAGCGGCGCAACCAGGGACTCGTCTAACAGGTTAAAGGGATTATACGGGTTTTTCCCAGAAAAATTTACTTACATAGTAAAACTTACTTATAAAGGTGGTAGAAGTCACACGGTAGTCACATTTTTATGGAAATTGCCTCTTCTGCATGTAAGAACATTTCAAAGTGCGCTGTGATTCTTGTATTCTTGTATTCTTGTATCTTGGAAAAAAGGCTATATAGCCTGTAACTTCTGCCTCTCCTAGTTAGGTATTTGGTTTGGGTACTGGGTATAAGAAGTTGGTAGGAAATTTCAAGGAACACTGGGAGGATAGTACCCGGTTGCTTACTGAAGTTTTTTGAATCATTCTATTCCGATGCTTTGTTCTTTGAGGAATATGTCCAGCCGAATCTTGAACAGGTGTGTATTTTCAGCACTCACTACTCTTTCTGGTAGGCTGTTCCATTGGTTCACTGCCCTGATCAACAGGTAGTTCCTCCTAACTTGCTTCGTAGCTCTTACCTTCTTCATTCGCAATGAGTGGCCCCTAGTTCGGTGTGGCCCTTTTACAACCTGCACCATTCCTGTATCAGCTTGAATCTTCCCAGTGATCAGTTTGTATATTATAATCATATCCCCGCGAATCCTTCTATAAGCGAGACTAGGAAGATCAAGCAGCCTCAGCCTGTCCTGGTAGGAAACGTGGCTCAATCCTTGGACCATCTTGGTTGTTCTTCTCTGCAGTTTTTCGAGTGCATCTTGATCTCCTATGTAACATGGTCCCCAAACACTGTTCCCATACTCAAGGACTGGTCGAATCAGGGCTTTATACAATCTTGTGACCATTCTCCCGTCCAGACAGGCGAAACACCTCTTGATTATTGCCAGTAGTGACTTGCACTTCTTAATAACTCTGGCTGCATGATCATGAAACTTAAGGTCATTGTCAATCTGAACTCCAAGGTCGCGTTCAGAGACCGTTTCCTTGATCTGTACATGGCCCAATGAGTACATGTGAAGAGGGTTATTTGATCCCAGATGCATCACAGAGCACTTGTCAAGGTTCAGTGGAAGCTGCCATTTCACCGTCCATGTCAAGATATTGTTCAAGTCCTCTTGTAACTCTCTGCAATGTTGGTCAGTGTTTACCGGACAGAAAATCTGCCACCGCGTACTTTCTGAAGTACTGGTTGAGGCGGAGTCGGTCATCTCTTTTATGTAAATGAAAACACCTCACTTATGGCATATTTCCGGTTACAATAAGCAATATATTGATTAAAAAAACGTGTTTTTCCAACGACAGCAGCAGTTACCTAGTTTTCCCATAAAATTCGATGTTTTTCATGAATTTGCATGCCAAAAAAGTAATACGCCACCACCAAATTCTCAACGCTAAAGGCCGCAAGGAAAAAATCCACAAAAACCACAAAACCCGAACGAACAGTATGTAGTTATAAAGAGTCCCGCAAGAATTGAATTGAATAGTCTTTTTGTGATCCAGTATAGGACTTGCAGATAATTCAAAGCTCTAAACTTGATGAAAAACGAACAAAGGCATGACATTATCGTCCTGGCCAAGAGCGTCTTGAATTTAGTAACTCCTACAATCGTCATCCAGATGGCAAAGAGCGCAATAATTGTCACGTATGCCAAGGCCAAGGTGATCTGCATCGGGACAACACTATTACACCGCCATATGTGCAGCCAAATGGAATCTCAGCAACGGCTGGACCGATTTGCTCGCAACAAGCACCGATAGATTCAGCGCATACGATTTCATCAGCCGTTCTGAAATTGGTGACCTCAGGTCATCACTGTGACCTTGTAAATGCACAAACGTCATATTTGGCATTGCAGCCAAATGGAATCTCAGCAACGGCTGGACCGATTTGCTCGCAACAAGCACCAATCGATTCAGCGCATACGATTTCATCAGCCGTTCTGAAACTGGTGACCTCAGGTCATCGCCATGACCTTGTAAATCCAAAAAGCCCATATTTGGCATTGCAGCCAAATGGAATCTCAGCAACGGCTGGACCGATTTGCTCGCAACAAGCACCAATCGATTCAGCGCATACGATTTCATCAGCCGTTCTGAAACTGCTGACCTCAGGTCATCACGGTGACCTTGTAAATGCACAAACGTCATATTTGGCATTGCAGCCAAATGGAATCTCAGCAACGGCTGGACCGATTTGCTCGCAACAAGCACCGATAGATTCAGCGCATACGATTTCATCAGCCGTTCTGAAATTGGTGACCTCAGGTCATCACTGTGACCTTGTAAATGCACAAACGTCATATTTGGCATTGCAGCCAAATGGAATCTCAGCAACGGCTGGACCGATTTGCTCGCAACAAGCACCAATCGATTCAGCGCCTACGATTTCATCAGCCGTTCTGAAACTGGTGACCTCAGGTCATCGCCATGACCTTGTAAATCCAAAAAGCCCATATTTGGCATTGCAGCCAAATGGAATCTCAGCAACGGCTGGACCGATTTGCTCGCAACAAGCACCAATCGATTCAGCGCATACGATTTCATCAGCCGTTCTGAAACTGGTGACCTCAGGTCATCACGGTGACCTTGTAAATGCACAAACGTCATATTTGGCATTGCAGCCAAATGGAATCTCAGCAACGGCTGGACCGATTTGCTCGCAACAAGCACCGATAGATTCAGCGCATACGATTTCATCAGCCGTTCTGAAATTGGTGACCTCAGGTCATCACTGTGACCTTGTAAATGCACAAACGTCATATTTGGCATTGCAGCCAAATGGAATCTCAGCAACGGCTGGACCGATTTGCTCGCAACAAGCACCAATCGATTCAGCGCATACGATTTCATCAGCCGTTCTGAAACTGGTGACCTCAGGTCATCGCCATGACCTTGTAAATCCAAAAAGCCCATATTTGGCATTGCAGCCAAATGGAATCTCAGCAACGGCTGGACCGATTTGCTCGCAACAAGCACCAATCGATTCAGCGCATACGATTTCATCAGCCGTTCTGAAACTGGTGACCTCAGGTCATCACGGTGACCTTGTAAATGCACAAACGTCATATTTGGCATTGCAGCCAAATGGAATCTCAGCAACGGCTGGACCGATTTGCTCGCAACAAGCACCGATAGATTCAGCGCATACGATTTCATCAGCCGTTCTGAAATTGGTGACCTCAGGTCATCACTGTGACCTTGTAAATGCACAAACGTCATATTTGGCATTGCAGCCAAATGGAATCTCAGCAACGGCTGGACCGATTTGCTCGCAACAAGCACCAATCGATTCAGCGCATACGATTTCATCAGCCGTTCTGAAATTGGTGACCTCAGGTCATCGCCATGACCTTGTAAATCCAAAAAGCCCATATTTGGCATTGCAGCCAAATGGAATCTCAGCAACGGCTGGACCGATTTGCTCGCAACAAGCACCAATCGATTCAGCGCATACGATTTCATCAGCCGTTCTGAAACTGGTGACCTCAGGTCATCACGGTGACCTTGTAAATGCACAAACGTCATATTTGGCATTGCAGCCAAATGGAATCTCAGCAACGGCTGGACCGATTTGCTCGCAACAAGCACCGATAGATTCAGCGCATACGATTTCATCAGCCGTTCTGAAATTGGTGACCTCAGGTCATCACTGTGACCTTGTAAATGCACAAACGTCATATTTGGCATTGCAGCCAAATGGAATCTCAGCAACGGCTGGACCGATTTGCTCGCAACAAGCACCAATCGATTCAGCGCATACGATTTCATCAGCCGTTCTGAAATTGGTGACCTCAGGTCATCGCCATGACCTTGTAAATCCAAAAAGCCCATATTTGGCATTGCAGCCAAATGGAATCTCAGCAACGGCTGGACCGATTTGCTCGCAACAAGCACCAATCGATTCAGCGCATACGATTTCATCAGCCGTTCTGAAATTGGTGACCTCAGGTCATCACTGTGACCTTGTAAATGCACAAACGTCATATTTGGCATTGCAGCCAAATGGAATCTCAGCAACGGCTGGACCGATTTGCTCGCAACAAGCACCAATCGATTCAGCGCATACGATTTCATCAGCCGTTCTGAAATTGGTGACCTCAGGTCATCGCCATGACCTTGTAAATCCAAAAAGCCCATATTTGGCATTGCAGACAAATGGAATCTCAGCAACGGCTGGACGGATTTGCTCGCAACAAGCACCAATCGATTCAGCGCATACGATTTCATCAGCCGTTCTGAAATTGGTGACCTCAGATCATCGCCATGACCTTGTAAATCCAAAAAGCCCATATTTGGCATTGCAGCCAAATGGAATCTCAGCAACGGCTGGACCGATTTGCTCGCAACAAGCACCAATCGATTCAGCGCATACGATTTCATCAGCCGTTCTGAAACTGGTGACCTCAGGTCATCACGGTGACCTTGTAAATGCACAAACGTCATATTTGGCATTGCAGCCAAATGGAATCTCAGCAACGGCTGGACCGATTTGCTCGCAACAATTACCGATAGATTCAGCGCATACGATTTCATCAGCCGTTCTGAAATTGGTGACCTCAGGTCATCACTGTGACCTTGTAAATGCACAAACGTCATATTTGGCATTGCAGCCAAATGGAATCTCAGCAACGGCTGGACCGATTTGCTCGCAACAAGCACCAATCGATTCAGCGCATACGATTTCATCAGCCGTTCTGAAATTGGTGACCTCAGGTCATCGCCATGACCTTGTAAATCCAAAAAGCCCATATTTGGCATTGCAGACAAATGGAATCTCAGCAACGGCTGGACCGATTTGCTCGCAACAAGCACCAATCGATTCAGCGCATACGATTTCATCGGTCGTTCTGAAATTGGTGACCTCAGGTCATCGCCGTTATAGAGATCATATATACATAGAGATGACATGCCTAGGCTGAAGCACTTGATTTCGTGGCAATGGGGTGGGGGGACAATTTTGTAAGGTACCAATTTTTTGGGTTCATAAAAACAAGGATAAATTTTCATAATGCAATATTTTTTATTATAAAAAAGAGAAATGAACTAAAAAATGGTTAAAAACTAAAACAATTAAGCTCATGTCCTTGTAGTTGTGACGTCACGACCATAGTGAAAATCAAAAGTGCCGTCACAAATCACGAGTGTCGTGACGTCGCCTTGACGCCCGGACTGTCCGTAGGTCCGTGGTGACCCAGACATCACGGAAGCAATGGAGGAGCGCGACTCCGCCAGACGAGCCTGGGAGGACGAGAGGACACATGAGGTGCGGCGCAGCTACCAGCTGAGCCGCAACAAAGTGAAAAGCCTCCTCATCCGCGCCAAACGGAAGTTTCTCTGCGACGGTCTGCTGACGGACCGACGAGGCTTTTGGAGTCGGATGAAGAGCTTCGCTTTCCGGCCAGCAGGCGTCACCCCCTCAGGTTGTGACGACGTCACCGACAGGGCCGACGAGTTTAATGCGCACTTCGCGTCGGTTGGCCCGCGCATCACTGCCGAAGTCGCTCGTGTCGGTGGTGCCGGCTGTGTACCTCGTCCGCCGCGCGTGTGTGCATCTGCGCTGGTGCTGAGGCCAGCCACCTTGCCTGAGCTCTCTAGAGCCATTTGGTGGTATGAGCTCCTCCCGTGCGGTCGGAGTGGATGGCATCCCTCTATTTGCTATTGTGAAGTGTTTCCCCGTTGTCGGTCCTCACATCCTCCATCTCATCAACCACTCCATCATCACATCCACCTTTCCCACAGCCTGGAAAATAGCACGAGTTACCCCAGTCCACAAATCGGGCGACCGCTCAGATATGAACAATTTTCGGCCAATTTCGATCCTACCGGTGCTTTCAAAAATTGCTGAAAAAGTAGTGTCCGTTCAACTCGTACAGTGACGGATCCAGGGGGGGGGGGTCACGGGGATCATGACCCCCCCCCCCCCCTGGGCCGTGAAAGGGCACCACCGCGCCGGGGCCACCAGGGGCACTACCGCCCCGGGGCACCACCAAAACCCAAAAATAAAGCAAAAATAAAGCAAAAATAAAGCAAAAATAAAGCAAAAATAAAGCAAAAATAAAGCAAAAATAAAGCAAAAATAAAGCACAAATAAAGCCCCAAAAATCCAAAATAAAACAAAAAATTCCAGAAAAATCCAAAGTAACGCAAGAAAATGCTGCGCCGCTACGCGACGCACATCATTCAGTGTTCTTTGAACCAAGGGTACCATCGCGCCGGTGTACCAGGGGCACCACCGCGCCGGTGTACCAGGGGCACCACCGTGCCGGTAGGCGGCACTGTGGGGCGAAGGGAGGCACCGGGGCACCGTGCCTCCTTGAATCCAGGAGGGGGAAACAATGGCCTAGTGCCGCCATGAAATCACAAGCATTGGTCGCTGATTTTTTTTCTCTCGCGAAATGATGCTACTGTAGCGTTGGGAATGACAGGGGGGTCATGGGGGTAGGGAGAGTGGGAGGGTTAGATAGAGGACAGGGAACTGCACCGGGTTCCGCTCCACTCTTGCGTGTGGAGCGAGAGGTACGTTGCAGAGTGGGATAGCAATGGAAGGATACATTGTAGGGTGAGGCGAATGGAGAAGA
Organism: Chirona hameri; assembly: GCA_036785665.1. Lineage (NCBI taxonomy): Eukaryota > Metazoa > Arthropoda > Thecostraca > Balanomorpha > Balanidae > Chirona > Chirona hameri. The sequence goes on from JAXIVJ010001351.1 coordinate 70,750, forward strand.
AGGCAGAAGAAGAGATAGGGGTAAAGGAGGGTAGGGGAAAGAGAAATAATGGAAACATCCACTCCTCCGGCTGTAATGGGAAGTGCAGATCCCTCTTGTCTGTTGCCAGCTCGACCTGCAGTGACCTGAAGTGGAACCTGTCGGCCCAGGTCCGCTAGAAGTGATGAGAGATGTAGAAACAGATGTAGATATGTAGATATAGCGTAGAGACAGATGTAGGGATGTAGACATAGCGTAACTAGCGTAGCAACATCCCCTTCCGCGTACACAACATCTGATGGTGGTAGATGCTTTTAAATTTTGAGAGGCTGATTACTCTCGTTCATCATATAGGCTGTTTACACCACATGTCACTTCACTGCTCGAGGACGGGAGGCAGGGTCTCGCCCATGAGGGTGAGAACGATACAAAGGGGAGGTGTGTAGGAATAGCGTCGGGTGTGACGCCCTGGTGACCATTGCCAACCTTCGTGATTCAGATCTTTCTTCAAAATCTTAAGTCGATTCGTAAGTTGGGTCATCCGTTCCATTCTCCCTCCCCCTTTAACACCTGCTTAACTCCCAAAACCTAATCGCCCACTTGTCGTATGCCAGCGTTGCTACGTTTTGTTTGCCTTCGAGTAGTAATCCATACGGCTGCCCGGCCACTCCTACTGGGCCTTAACCTAAGATTTATCCTTCCTCATCCTTACTGCCACTCTCTCAGCTACAGACATTCCGCTTTCATTCGCCCCATAATTATTTGTACGCCCAAAAAAATTATCTCCCAGTAGTGCCGGGTGCCAGCTGGATGATTATCTCCCAGGTAGGATAAATGTCCTCATCAATAAATCCTCTTAGCACTCCGCTGAACGACCGCATTGCTGCGTGGAACACCCAGAATATGTGTTTCTAACGCAAACAGTTCGGTTCCTACTTTAAAAGGGAGCTAGTTTATCCATAGGACTTATGTGACACCGACTACGCTTTACCACCCGTCTTATCCTCTCTGTCCGGGAGAGGCCCCTATACCTACTGTCCCGGCCCTATCGGGGCTCCGCCGGACCTGCGCCCTCTGTCCCGGCCCTATCGGGGCTCCGCCGGACCTGCGCCCCCCGTCCCGGCCCTATCGGGGCTCCGCCGGACCTGCGCCCTCTGTCCCGGCCCTATCGGGGCTCCGCCGGACCCTATCGGGGCTTGCGCGATGCGCAATCCCGTATTGTTCCCTGTATCCCGTATCCCGTAACCCGTATACCATTCCCGTATCCCGTATCCGGTATAACATGCCCGTATACCATTCCCGTATCCCGTTCCCCTATCCAGTATCCCGTATCCATTATGCCGGTCCCGTATCCTGTATCCATTATGCCGTTCCCGTATCCTGTTTCCGTATCTCGTGCCCGTATCCCGTATCCCGTTCCCGTATCACATTCACATATATCGTTCCCTTATAACGCATCACGTTCCCGTATCCCGGTCCATTAGAATTGACGCATCTTTCCCTGAAACCAGGTCTTGTGTCTGTGTTCTATCTCCCTGTAATTTGACACACCTATAACTGATGTCCGGTTTTCATAACCATTTCATCTCCCATGGATGAAAACTTTATTTTTGCTGATCGTCGAATGCGTAATGCACGTGCCTCACTGATGCCAAGTGCGTTTTTCGAATCTCAAATATCGCAGCTCCTCACTTGAAACGCTCGGAATTGCCAGCCAACTAAGTGAGCCGAGAGCTCGTGCCAGCTCTGACGGCAGCGGCCGCAGCCCGAAGAGCGCAAAGATGCGCCCCTCACGAGCGCAACAGACGTCGCACGTGCTCCAAATTTTAATACAGACAATGGTTGCACGGGTCTGACTTGGTGTGAAAAAATCGTCACCGCAGCTCTCGCCGTTGCCAAGCAGCGGCTCGCCAAAGGGAACGGACGTCACATACATACATCCATACATACATACGAACGTTCTGATTTTAATAAGATGAACTAGATGGCCTGCATTGCGCGAAGCGCAATCCCATATATGTCTACATCTACCTCGAATCCCTCTACATCTACCTCCACCTCGTCTCCCTCCACCTTTACCTCTATCTATCCCCCTATCCCTATCTCTACTCCTACTCCTACTCCATACTGCTACTCCTACTCCTACTCGTATTCCTACTCCTTTAGATGACCCAGAATGCGCGATGCGCATTAATTTTCACGTCAGTATAATGTTCAACATGTCAGTGAAGCGTTGACAGTTGCTTTTTCCCAGCAAACATCGTACCTGGTTGACTTTCTTGTTGACGGCTACAGTAGAGAGCCGTCTTAATATTCGAAACGCCCAAGACAATTAATCGAAAACGAAAACCACCACCCACTGCACCAGCGGCTATATAGGTAAACACCGAGAGATTATCAGATTGCAAACGAATCATATGGGAAACGCACTTAATATTATCCATAAGGGACCCGCACTTAATCCACACGTGAACCGGTCTTAATATCCTTACGTGAACTGCGCTTAAGATGTACGTGGGAACCGCGCTTAAGTTGCACGGGGAACTGCGCTTAAGATGCACGGGGAACCGCGCTTAAGATGCACGCGGGAACCGCGCTTAAGTTGCATGGGAGAACCGCGCTTAAGTTGCAATGAATTCATTTTTCTCTCTGAAACTGACTAAAAAGTGAGCGAGGAATCTGAGCTGACGGCACGCGCAAAACTTGGCGGCGGCGGTCGCGGCCCAAAAGCGGCAGAGACGCACCGCTCACGAGCGCAGCGGTCGTCGCACATGGCCGAAAATTTAATACACAAAATGGATGCACCGGCCCGAGCTGGTGTGAAAAAATGGCCGTCACGGCTCTCGCCGTTGCCGAGCAGCGGCCCGCCAAAGGGAACGGACGTCACATACATACATCCATCCATACATACGAACGTTCTGATTTTAATCAGATGAACTAGATGGCCTGCATTGCGCGATGCGCAATCCCATATTGTTCCCTGTATCCCGTTCATGTATTCCTTTCCAGTATTCTGTTTCTGTATTCCATATCCTCTTCCCGTATCCCGTTCCTGTATCCTGTTCCCGTATCCCGTTCCCGTATCCCGTTCCCGTATCCCGTATCCCGTATCTCGTTCCCTTATCCCGTTCCCGTATTCCGTATCCCGTTCCCGAATTTCGTTCCCGTATCCCGTTCCCGTATCCCGTTCCCGCATCCCGTTCCCGCATCCCGTTTCCCGTATCCCGTTCCCGTATCCCGATATATATATATATATATATATATATATATATATATATATATATATATATATATACATATATATATATATATATATATATATATATATATATATATATATATATATATATAGCATTATAGATTTAGATCTTCACTTGAGCATGTTGGCCGTTGCCCCCCTCCCCCCCCCCCCCTCCAACGATTTGATAAAGTTTCACCACTGACCTCAGATCATCACCGTGACCTTGAAAATGTGACATGTTGCAGCATGTGGACGCTCTGACGGTGCGGCCTGAAAGAGACGTGAGACGCGGAATGCTGCGGCGCCAGGCGCCACTGAGACTGACCATGAACTGGTCCGAGCCTGTTTATCGTTAATTGTAACAGGAGTTATGGTAGTTTTCGTGCGCGTAGCAGCTGTGTGTGTTTCACGAGTTCACGAGTGTCGGCTGTGTACCCTGTGGTCGCCATGATCAGACGTGCGTTACTTCCCACGTCTTAGGGGAGGTGTTCTAATACCGTGTCGTCGCTGTTACCGGGCGTACGCCCACACGTGGCACCTGACTCGGTGACCCGAGACCTCAACGTGTCGGCGGTGTTGTATCCGCCGAACGTGACCCTTGAACGTACCAATATGAGGAAAAGGCAGTCAACAGAGAGAGTTCAGCGCGTGTGGTGGGAGCGGACCGAGTCAGAACGGCACGGCACAACAAGAGGGTATAGTGGGTGTCATCGGAAATAGACGAAAGGAAATATAATGTGGGTTTATTTGTAAAATCACAATATTACAGTATTGTTCTGCATATGCACGGAGTCATGAACGCAGACAGCCTGATAAGGTACGCGGACTTCCAAACCGCATACACACACAATGAGCGTGGATATAACCATGAGTACCTGAGTATAACAATGAGTATACAATGAGTACCTGAGTATAGCAATGAGGTATACGAAGCGTAATCACGCACGCGCTCGCATGCCAATGTAGCATGACGTATCTCTGGGTTAGCGACATCTACGTTTATTAACATCACATCTTACAAACCGTGCATTGCTACTCTCATGTCATGTTACGAACGACTTGCTCCCGGAAAGCACCAGTGCCTAGTAAACATATATGAACGCGCACATTTCAAGGTCAAAAGTTTGATCGCTCAGCAATATTGGTTATGAGCTTCAGAGAGCATACGTGAAGTAAGAACACCGGCCGCGACAACATTTTGCCTGCCAACATACCTTTGGCATCTAACATTAGTCCAGTGACATAGTTTACTAACCGCATATGACACAAACTCGCGCAACTGCAAGATACACATACGCATATGCTATAAGACACATACCAAACACCATGCGCATAACTGCATCAATGGCAGAACCAGGGCGGCAGAGCGCATGATTCACGAACATCACGCACCGTGAGACGTGCGGTAGACAGGCTGAATCACGAGAAGCACGTTCCCCAGGGCACAAAGCGTGCTAACAAGGTTTAAGAAGAACACAGAGCTTAGAAACATGGCAAATATTACATCTAGTGAACAAGCTGCGAAAAATAGCCAAACTACCGATGTTATATCCCCAAATGTTAAAATACGAACATCACGCACCGTGAGACGTGCGGTAGACAAAGTCTCACAGAAACTTTGGCTGCTCCATTTCGTCTGGAAACAAAATCAGATTTGTCATTGCTCCCTGAAGTCTATATGATAACAAATCTGGAGTCGGATGTACATGTACAATGTATGTACAAGGGATCCATTGGATCACTAGGTCGGTCAGACAATGGTGTTGCCAGGATATCTAGGATGATGATTGCAAACCGCTCCGCCGAAGGCCCTTTTTGCTTCCTTCCCCCCCCCCCCACACATGGATTCCCGCTCTTGTTTGTGATCTGGCTAGTCCCTGAGTATCAGCGACGGCTCTTGCGTCGAGTGTTTGGGTTAGAGATGCAATGTTCCCCTACAATCATATACTGGCACCGTACCACACCACCAAAGTCAAAATATCTGCCAGCAATATACCAGCGCAGACACTACACATGGATTTGCATACATGATCATTAGGGTGGCTCAATTTATACCTATGTCGGAAAATTCTAGCGGATACAGGTTGTCCCCATGCATTTGCACATGCTGAGTTCAATGGTGCACATTCAAATTAATTTTGACGACGTTTAGGGGTCGCGAAAAATCTTTGAAAATGGCGGTTTTGCTAATTTTCGGCTAAAATCGGGACATAATTGCGCAAAACACAAACTGTACAAATGTGGTATGCAGGGACGCATGAAACGAATAGAACTGACATTCAGCTTTCGTTTGACGCCTTTCCCGAGTCTGTAGCACATACGGTTGACTTTGTATACCCATCCATCCACACCAATATTTGTCCGCGGCGGCCCCGCCGGCAGCGTGGGTTCAAATCCCGCCGCGCGGTCTTTCATCCGAATACGGAAACTTTCTCCCGGGGGTGCGGTCTGCTAAGGACGCAAAATGTTGCTTGGCTATTCCTTGGTGAAGTGAATGATGCCTTTTGCATTTCAATTAGGATCATATGAGAATATGAATGAAAACGTTTGTTAACCAGTACCTATACATTTGTAAATATGTATTTTCTTGTAAAAATACGCGTATACCGACAATGAAACGACCGCGCACTGGTGCGCACACATAAGTAGGGGGTTTCAATTAGATGTCAAGCCACTGGCATTCGTCTGGATTCTCATGCTCTCAAATCTACCTAAGCATATGAAAACTAAAACAACGGCATCACCCTAGAAATAATGTATAAGCCTCACCTCACCCCTACCCTGATAAGGCGTATCCAACTTATTTTTAACCCCAGCCAGTCAGCTGAATGACTGACTATCTACTTCAGAATATGCAAACCATCCTACAAATAGTTCAACACGCATTGACTAAAGAACACCGGCCGCGACAACACGGCCGTTACCTTATGCCTGTCCTAGCCTTATATATGCTGCGGCTGTGTACCCTTACGTCTGGGTTACCTACATTTTCTCCAGCGTTTACTTTTTGCAGTCAGGGAACTACCGTCTGTGGATCTCGACCACCTGCATAAGTGCCTGGAGCTTGGCCTCATCTTTGGCGGACGTGTTTATGAAGTCGTCGATCATCTTAATGCCACGCTCCGCGACATCATTTGTCGCCTTGAGGCTGGTGACGAACTCACTGAACTTATGAAACTCGTCGTTCTGCCCTCACTCAGCCGCCGGCAGGTGGAGCCAGGTTGGCTCGCAAACGCCCACATCAGCGAAAATGAGCCACGACCGCTCATCGACGAGCTCCGGGAGCTCAGTTGACTCTACGATGACCACGCTTTCGTCGGTGTAGTCCTCAGGCTTACCGGAGCTCAGCAGCGCGCGCGCCATGACCTCCTTCTCCTCCCCAGAGACCCTTCGGCTACACAGCGCCAGGGGTACTAGCTGCGGCCGCAGATACCAGACGTGGCGCGCCGCCACTCGGAGCGCCGCCTCGGCCACGTCGATATCCACCGTCTTTTAGTGGATGAGGTCCTGGTGGAGCGCCAGGTCCAGTGATGGCTCGTCGGCGGACACGGGGCAGGCCAGCCAGGCCGGCGCGTAGATGAGCGCCAATAAGCGCACCATGTGACGCAGAAGTGCGCGCAGCTCTTCCTTCAGGCCGAGCTGGTCAGCGTACAATGAACATTGAGTCAGCGTACAATGTACGCTGACCAGCTCGGCCTGGAGGAAGAGCTGCGCGCACTTCTGCGTCACATGGTGCGCTTATTGGCGCTCATCTACGCGCCGGCCTGGCTGGCCTGCCCCGTGTCCGCCGACGAGCCATCACTGGACCTGGCGCTCCACCAGGACCTCATCCACTACAAGACGGTGGATATCGACGTGGCCGAGGCGGCGCTCCGAGTGGCGGCGCGCCACGTCTGGTATCTGCGGCCGCAGCTAGTACCCCTGGCGCTGTGTAACCGAAGGGTCTCTGGGGTGGAGAAAGAGGCCATGACGCGCGCGCTGCTGAGCTCCGGTAAGCCTGAGGATTACACCGACGAAAGCGTAGTCATCGTAGAGTCAACTGAGCTCCCGGAGCTCGTCGATTAGCGGTCGGGGTTCATTTTCACTGATGTGGGCGTTTGCGATCCATCCTGGCTCCACCTGCCGGCGGCTGAGTGGTGGCAGAAGGACGAGTTCCATAAGTTCAGTGAGTTCGTCACCAGCCTCAAGGCGACAAATGATGTCGCGGAGCGTGGCATTAAGATGATCGACGACTTCATAAACACGTCCGCCAAAGATGAGACCCAGCTGCATGCACTTATGCAGGTAGTCGAGATCCACAGGCGGCAGTTCCCTGACTGCAAAAGTCAACGCTGGAGAAAATGTAGGTAACCCAGACGTAAGGGTACACAGCCGCAGCATATATAAGGCTAGGTACAGGCATAAGGTTATGCTCTTTAGTCAATGCGTGTTGAACCATTTATAGGATGGTTTGCATACACTGAAGTTGCAGATAGTCATTCAGCTGACTGGCTGGTGTTAAAAATAAGCTGGATACGCCTTATCAGGGTAGGGGTGAGGTGAGGTTTATACATTATTTCTAGCGTGATGCCGTCATCTTAGTTTCCATAGCCTTAGGTAGATTTGAGAGCATGGGAATGCAGACGAATGCCGGTGGCTTGACATCTTCTTGAAACCCCTACTTTTGTGTGCGCACCAGTGCGCGGTCGTTTCATTGTCGGTATACGCGTATTTACAAGAAGATACATATTTACACATGTATACTGGTTAACAAACGTTTTCACTCATATTCTCATATGATCCTAATTGAAATGCAAAAGGCATCATTCACTTCAACAAGGAATAGCCAAGCAACATTTTGCGTCCTTAGCAGACCGCACCCCCGGGAGAAAGTTTCCGTATTCGGATGAAAGACCGCGCGGCGGGATTTGAACCCCCGCTGCCGGCGGGGCCGCCGCGGGCAAATATTGGTGTGGATGGATGGGTATACAAAGTCAACCGTATGTGCTACAGACTCGGGAATGGCGTCAAACGAAAGCTAAATGTCAGTTCTATTCGTTTCATGCATCCTTGCATCCCACATTTGTATTGTTTGTGTATTTTGCGCAATTATGTCCCGATTTTAGCCGAAAATGAGCAAAAACGCCATTTTCAAAGATTTTTCGCGACCCCTAAACGTCGTCAAAATTAATTTTAATGGGCACCATTGAACTCAGCATGTTAAAATGCATGGGAAAACCTGTATCCGCTAGAATTTTCCGACACAGGTATACATTGAGCCACCCTAAATTGATTATGTACCAAATAAATAAAGGCAGTATTGAAAAAATACCGGCTTGCCGGTACGTCGGTATGAAAATATTGCACCCCTAGTTTGGGTGCTTCCCTCGCACTGTGCGCATGGTAGTACTGCATAACATCTGCAACAGTCTGCAATCAGCGAACAAAAAGGTATAGAATATTTAGCAACGTGTCACCCCACCGGCGCACTACCATGGTCGACCAGTGGCCAGCGTCAGAAAACAATCAAACTTGAATCTTCAGTGTATCTAATATGTGTTTTTTGTGCCCATCACCGAGAACTGGAAGCACATCTGTGGGGATCCGCAGCAAATCGTGCCTTCCAACCAAATACGGAAATCGTGACGAAATGCACGACGATGAAATATGATAAAACATGGTAGTCATTTTTTTCACGGTGGCAATTTTCACTACAACATCGCCAATGGTTTTCGGATACTCCCACCTCTCTTTGTGGGCAAGAACGATATCATGAGGTTCCCGCAACGACTTCCAATTAATGTTTTCACTACATGATTTGCATTTGCCCGTTTTTGGGGAGCTCGCTACTATAAAGAATGGTTCTTTATTGTGATGGATAGTTTTTTTTTACTTTAATGGCCGTTCATGGGGCTTTCTTCCAACCGAAGGTGGAATTGTGAGTGACGACGTAATGTTAGAACGCAATGATTTCGGGGGCTGGTTGCAAAAACGGTCACGCCTCAGCTTGCGCTGGTAGAGCGTGCTCGAGCTGTCAGCGACTGGCAGCAGGTGTGCATATGATTCGTGTACAGAGTACGATCCCTGACCACCAAACGCTCTGCTAACCTCTGATTCCTGGAATGCAACCAAATCTCGTAAAGTATCCACAAAACTACAGATTCCAAGACGCTTCTTACCAGTCGCTGCAGAAATGACGTTGTTCATACTTTCCGTGCGATTCGTGGTGAATTTTTTGCCTATGATTCCTGTCACGAAGCTGCTTAATTTATATTTTTTGAACCAGTTGGCGAACCTGACGCCCTTGTCTCCTATGACACTGATCCATCTGGCTATGAGGACATCCAGGTCGCGGTTAACTGTCTCTGCATTAGTACTGTTGACAAACCCAGTGGCGGTGTCAAAAAGATCAGTCAAAATTATATTTTGCGATGAAGGGCAGATACACATTTCACTCAGTTTCTGCTCGATATTTCGTCTGAAATGAATTTGGCAGAGGTACTGTTCCGCAGACGGAAAACATATTCTAAACGGACTGTGAAGTGCCTCGTCGTCATCACTGCCGTAAGCAACCAAAGACTTTCGATGGTCTACTAACTGTCGAATCTTGCAAGCGAAGGCTAAATACGTACCCCTATCTTTATTAACATGTATCATGATGGGGCCCAACGAAGTTGGGTGCTTTTTGGTGGTATTTGAGATAACACTTAGGTTTTCGTAAGTGGATACTGTAACAAAGAAATCTCCAAGGTTAAAAGTTGTATCAACGCTGAAAACTGAATTTTTATCTAGCTCACAGCAAAACCTTCCAATGTCAGTTTTTTGCTGATCTGTGTACAGGAATATAATAGGCTTGTTCGTGAACGACACTTCGCGCAAAAAACGCATACCCGGGTAATCATTGCTATTTTCCGCAATGCATCGTTGCAAAACTTCCAAATACGGGTCGGCATGAGCCAGCCCAAAAGAGATTGAAGGGCGTTGACTTTCCTTTCTCCGATTTGTGCGAAATTTAACGTTTTCAACCTGTTTAAGGTCTCGCGGTTTAGAAGCGCAATTGTTGTCGAGCACAACTCTGCGGTACAGTGTTTTGGCTGTGACGTCCTGCACACTATTCTCCAAAGACCGAAGTGTGACCCGTGAGGCCCTTGTAAATGGTATGTCTAGTTTGCGTGAGTTTCCATGACTGCGTGGCTTAAATCCTTTTGGAAGTTGACCTGCGTACTGGATGTATATGTCATAATTAACTTTAAAATCGGCGCTCTTAGTAAATATAATCATCTTACGGAACCCGGAAACTGAATTTAGACTAAAAAGCTTCCGGGTCACTTCAACCACTTCATCTTGTATTACTGTCAGCCCCTTTTTAAGGCGTTTTTCCGTCACAAAATACCGCCCCTTGTATATTTTACATGGTTTAATTCTCAAATGGTCTTTATCTACATAGTAGAGAGTCTTGTGCTGACTGTACTCTCGCCATACACCCACATTATCGCCCACAGCGTCGAGCACGTTAGCGTCGGTATACGACACCAGGAAACTGCCTGAGGATCTGACATTTTGAGGAATAGTGGTTGTATCTTTCTCGGCCTCCCGGATGACAATGGAGTCATTCGTGATGCCGAGGCACACCGATTCCAGCACGAGCTGCGTAGACCGAAAGATGTGTTTGTCACGCGTTTTTCTACCCCCCGTTTTTATATTGTCCAATAGGTTTGTTTTGTTATTGTTACTATCAGTACGAGGTAACCTACATGGTTCCGAGCCCATCAGGGTCGACACCGACTGGGCTGGGCTACCCGGTGCCGGCCCTTCGTCGGACATGGACACGTCCCGCTGGGGTGACCTACATGTTTCCGAGCCCATCAAGGTCGACACCGACTGGGCTGGGCTACCCGGTGCCGGCCCTTCGTCGGACATGGACACGTCCTGCTGGGGTGACCTACATGTTTCCGAGCCCATCAAGGTCGACACCGACTGGGCTGGGCTACCCGGTGCCGGCCCTTCGTCGAACATGGACACGTCCCGCTGGGGTGACCTACATGTTTCCGAGCCCATCAAGGTCGACACCGACTGGGCTGGGCTACCCGGTGCCGGCCCTTCGTCGGACATGGACACGTCCCGCTGGGGTGACCTACATGTTTCCGAGCCCATCAAGGTCGACACCGACTGGGCTGGGCTACCCGGTGCCGGCCCTTCGTCGAACATGGACACGTCCCGCTGGGGTGACCTACATGTTTCCGAGCCCATCAAGGTCGACACCGACTGGGCTGGGCTACCCGGTGCCGGCCCTTCGTCGAACATGGACACGTCCCGCTGGGGTGACCTACATGTTTCCGAGCCCATCAAGGTCGACACCGACTGGGCTGGGCTACCCGGTGCCGGCCCTTCGTCGAACATGGACACGTCCCGCTGGGGTGACCTACATGGTTTCGAGCCCATCAAGGTCGACACCGACTGGGCTGGGCTACCTGGTGCCGGCCCTTCGTCGGTCAGATCTATAGTCGTTGGTGCTACTGCGGTTCTTTTCGTTATAAGAACAAAATGGTTTGGGAGCCAAATTCGTCCGGGCTTTGGCATGACAAGGACCGACCACATGATCACTATCCCTCCCCGCTGACGGCGCTCCCGAGGGAGGAACTGTTTGTTCAAAAGACGGACAGCGGCGTCCGTCATGCCATTTACGGGTGGGTATACCGACAGTACACTCTTACCCAGCACTGAGGCCAGGGCGGCCACATGCCAGGCCGAAGACCATTCCCGATCTGTGGCGCCGCACCTAATCTCTTGGCCGATTTCCTCCGCTATCGGGTCGAAATAGCTGTAGAGGCATTCATACTGCTCTTTGTAGCAGCACAGTTCTACTGTGGTCCGTACCCGCAGCTCCGTCGCCAGCCCGTCGTGTCCCACAATGGCAACGGACGCCGCATTATACAAGCAGTTTCCATCGGCAGTGATACTTTGAGCGGCAAATGATGGCATATTGCAGAGGCCCAGCAAGTACTCCGCCACATGGTCGGGACGATCAGGTACATCACAACCTTTGTTTGGCAAGACGTCATAGCGCTTTTGTATTTCGCCACGCATCAAGTGGCATGCTTCTTCGAAGTCTTTTGGCTGGTGACGGAGAGCTGCGAGCCGAAACTGGAGATCTTTAAAAAAATCATGGCGCGAGCGAGCTGCCTTGGTACCCCGAGTGGCGGGATGCTGGTTGACAGGATGGTCGGGACGTTGGTTCTGGAAATAACGGAAAGCATTAGGAAAAGGATACACATATAGGATGATGTCCACTCCTACCGGAATAAATACACTAACACGCGACAAAAAACTTCAGAGAAAACATATGCAAAGTGTCACGAATTCGATCCTCTCCTGCTCTAACTTACCCGGGGCTGGGGCAAAGAAAGATTAAAAAATGGATTAAACATCAGGACATTAACAGTGTTCGGCTGGTACAGGGACCCGCAGTTGCTATGGTACACAATAAGGTCCGGCTTATTTTCTCCTCTAGCGTATGTTTGACGGCGAATTAAGAAACGACCCTGTATGCATTCAAACCGCATTACTGAGAGCTTCAAATTGATATATTAATTCATTGGCTCACCTTATCTATTGGCTGCTTTTAACCCGCCATTGACTGGGGGGGGGGGGGGGGGGGGCGTTTAACGCTCCCTGATGAATTTTCGTAATAACAACCAATAGCGCTATCAACGTGAAACTTCGGGTACCTTCTTCTACATCGATTTGACGTCTTCTGTGAAAAAACAAAGCAATTTCTACACACGAGTTTTACACCAAAAGCAGCTAAAAGTTAACAGACCGTACAAATGCCAGATTTTGAACAAAATGCAATCCAAAGCCGTCAAAAGATAGCAAATAGCAAGGGTAATAGCAGCATCCAACATGGCTATCTCGGATTTGTGAAAATTTGGGTTTTTGACACACAAAAATGGGAAAAATTCCCACAAGATCAAATTTTTCAGACATTAAAAAAACGGAATATATGTGAGATAACCACATATGGGCAACTACCATACCATATAGGGGAGATTCTACTACCATATAGGGGAGATTCAGTACCGTGTGCAGACATAGTAACCACGTGACTGAAACGTCAGAATGAGGGTCATAGGTGGCAGGGGCGATACCAAGACTAGGACAGGTTATCTCGCTGACAAGTAACAAAAAAAAAACAGTTGTTTGCTTTTATTAAGTCTCCTAAAATTCACCTAGATACTCAAAATGGGATGCCTTTGTTTTTCCTTATGACAGGCAACACGTTACTTTTTACGGTGTCTCTCTATCTCTCTCCGTTCGGAAGTTATACTAAGCGCCCTGTACATGTGCTGTAATGCAAAACGCATATCAATTCTCATCTATGGTGACTATTTCCGTGACCTAAGAGGTCATTAACCCTCGCCAGTGCAGGGGGGGGGGGGTGATGCCACCCCCCCCCCCCTCGGTTTTTCGGGAATTACTCGCGTAAATATCAACCGATTACGATGAAACTTTCAGTACCCTATTTGTGAACAATTTGACACATATTCTGAAAATTTTGAAGTTGTAGGTCACATGACCCGTGACCTTTGACCTGTTTTTCAAGGTTATGTCAGGCGCAACTGGCGTCCCGTAGTATTGATCATTGTAACTTGTGCAGTTTCATAGTGTTTGTTGTTCAGGAAGCATATGCACAGGTGTTTCCAGGTGACAGTTGTGGTTTCCATTGAGATTGTGACCTCGATTGACCTTTTCAGAGGTCAACCGAGGTCACTGCCCTACAATGACCTCATATTACTTTTTTGGCTTCTAGCAGTTTCTAGGACATTTTGTGACGCTGATTTCAAATATGGGATCCATTTTACATAATTATATGTTCCAGTGGGGTCATGCGCCCCAACAGGTCAACCGAGGTCACTGACCTCAAATGACCTGACATGACCTTTTTGGAATTTGGCAGTTTCTAGGACATTTTGTGACGCTGATTACGAATTTGGCACCCATTAAGCATTATGATATGCCCATTCACGATTCTAGCTCGATAAAATTCAATTTATACGCATTTTCAATTTTGATGACATTTGGGTCATTGACATGACCTCAGAGGTCACCTAATGACCTAGGACCTTAAAATCGGGTATCAATGGCTTCCTCTCGTGACAAGCAACACGCTCGTTTTTGAATCGAAGCTCTAGCCCAATTAGGGGCGAAACGCTAGGGGGGGGGGGTCGTACCCCCCCCCCCCCCCTGCACGGTCACGCACTGATCGGACGCTGCACGGGAGAGGGTTAACTGGCTCAGACCTAAACAGTAGACATCGATATATTGCCAGATAGCTAATACAACGACCAACATTTTGACGCTAACCAAATCGTTTTATACTCATAACTTTGGTAATGACGACAGACAGAGCAAAATCACTATTTGTGGACGTGGTCGATCTTAGGTCATTCACTTGACCTCGAAGGTCACCCGTTGACCTGAAACCTAAAAATCGCATACTGTTGGGTTCCGCTCAGGACAGGCAACATGCTGGTTTTTACTGCATGATTGCTCTATGTTGCTTGGTTTGGAAGTTAACAAGGGGGGCCTGTCAGCCCCCCCCCCCCCCCCCCGTAGGGCGAAGGTGAGCAAAGGTCCCCGTAGGACGAGGGTTAATTATTGGCATCTTGTAATGGGTCCTAATTCCATGTTGATATGGTTATTATTAGGTTATATATACTGCAGTTATCAATTCAGACTTGTGTTTGATTCCATTGGAATCGAATCCGATTCCGGAATCGATTCCGTTTTTACGGGAATCGGAATCGGATTCGATTCCATTGGCATCTGGGTGGAATCGGAATCAGGTGGAGTCAATCATTTTTAGAATATGATATACTCGGAATCGGAATCAATGGCAAATTCAAGTGATTCCGTGTTATTTTCGTAGAAACCACTCTTACATGAATTGACCATGAATGAAAGACCATGAATTTAAGCTTTTCTGAAGGCAATTTGTTTATTGAGCATGCATACATAAAGCAAAGCTAGGCGATGATGTTTTTACTAATGATGGTCAATAAACATGGTCAGTAATTTGACTTATTTAGGTGGAGACATACAATGATGTTCGCTTATGGCAGTTTTATGTTTTTTTTACCATACATTCCATAATATTATCATATCTTTCAAGACAGTGATTTCTTTGTGTGTCATATTGGAAAATTGCAGCTTGCAATATGTCCAATTGACCATGCATCATGATCATAGCCAGGTATATCTAAATATCATATTGTTTTGAACCTTCGGTAAGCTTTGACGTTTCCGAACTGTCACGATTTTGCAGCACATGCTAGTTTTTCAACAAATCCATTTCTGGTGTGTAAAGTTATATAACAAAATAATCATATTAAATATACCTGTAAAATATATTTAATATTACTCTTCATGTCATTCATGTTATTTGTACAAAATATAGATATGATCGGACATTTTTGATGCAGAGTGGAATCCAGGGTCCTAGGATTGCTTTGGAGCTGGGGTGAGGAGTGGACAATTCTGGCTAAAAATAAGCATAAGGAGTGGAAAATTCAACCAAAAGAAGCATAATTGTACTCAGCTTTATCAATATACAATTACCTGCTCACCAGCATGTTATTACCTATACCAATTCTTACCCGTCTTTCCCTCCATAGGCTGTCGTAATCATTACATCCATAAATCAGTATCAGTGCTCCAATTATCCAATACATTTTAAGATAAGGAGTGGAAAACTCACAGTAAGACTGTGAAAAAGTGAAAAATTGTATAAATAGGGTGTTGTTTTCCACCCTAATTTCTCAAAGCTAGGACACTGGTGGAATCAATGGAATCGGATTCGAAATCAAGCTTTTTAGGTGCCCTGGAATCGGATTCGGAATCGACTCCCCTAGTAAAATATCTATTGGAATCGGAATCGGAATCAGACCCATGGAATCGGAATGGAATGGCATGGAATCGGAATCGATTCCGCTGAAGCGGAATCAAGACAAGTCTGGAACTTATCTCATGTCTATGTATGTATTTAATATTGTATTGCTTCACTTAAGATAAGGAGCAGTCAGCAGAGAAAGTGATGTAGTGAAGTACTTTTTAAGTTATTTGTTAGATATGAATTGATTTATTATCAACTAATGATTACAAAGTGGGTTTGAAAAGCACCCAAACTCACACTCTCACACTCTAGAACATTGTTCGGACGTCTTTATTATTTAGTTGCTAGGATTTGTTTTTCTCGTCAGATGTGACTTTGACTCATAAGAGGTTGAGTCGACTCAACTTTGACTTGAGCAGCATCCAGGCGACTCAACTTTGACTCAAGCAACATCCATGTGACTCAACTCTGACTCAACTCAACCCCTCTATTTTTCTTAAGTGACTCGACTCTGACTCAAGTTGAGCCCCTATTTTTCTTAAGGGACTCGACTCTGACTCAAGTTGAGTTGAGTCAGTTTTGAGTCAAATTTGACTCACCGACTCTGGGTCAAGCACAACCCTGCTCCTAATAAAAACCATGATATGTATATATCAGTTTGAAGCGCTCATATTTTTAGTCCGAATGTTTTTTAATGGATGGATTTCCGAGGTCAGGCCCCGCGCTAAGCATAGCTTGTTGCGCAGACCCTGACCCCACCACCAGATCAAGCAATTCCTGTCGTCCGGCAGAATTTGGAAGCGAAAGTTTTACGTGCCCGACATACTTGGACACGGTCCGCCCCGCCCTCTGATGTCACCTGACCTTGAGTGCGACCGCTACCACCAGCCACAGGCCATCCCAGGGCGGTTCAAATGCATCTTGAATTATTTTCGAATTCGCCTCCAAGCGCGCCCGCTAGAGGCTGAAATCAGCAGGACCTTAGTGTGTACCATATCAACTGCGGGCCCCTGTACCTTGCCCGGCCACCTAGCAAGTGCAGTGGAAGGACATTTCCAGTTCTAGACTGGTAACCAGCGAACGAAGATGCAGTGTCCAGGATGGTAACAGGATGGTAACACAATACTCACATGGAAACAGACACTTGACACACGACATAATACTTATCACATGGAATGCATGTCATCGGAAACAAAACACCACCCGACTTCAATGGCCACGCGATGCCGCCTTTGGCTCACCTGATGTTCGGCCACATGCGTGCCACTGCAGTCACCATCAGGCGCGGCGCCAGTGGGGCGGTTCGAGTGGCCCGGTGGACCACCAGCAGCGATCTGGCGAAGAACCTGCCGCACCTGGACCGCTTTCTGATTCTGCCTTCCCCCAGCCGTCTGAGAGTCGGTCTGCCGATGCACGTCTCCGATTGACATGGGACGCGGCTGGCTACTCATACGCGTGACACCCCACTTGTTGTCGTGCAGTTCGATCAGTTCCAGCAACATGAAACGGATCCGAGACGACAAGCTCTTTTCGTCCAACAGCTTGCTGAAGTCAGCGAACATTTGGCTGAGGTCCTTGCCACGACTCCGCTCCGCAGTCTCCAGCTTCAAGCCGGCGGTGGTGATGAGCTTGCAGAGACACTCGTACGAGTCGTTGTGCTCGTCCTTGACTAGCTTGGTGATGCACTGGCGCACAACACTGCCCGCTAGGACACCCTTGTTGTACAGCTCGCCAATGAAGCGGATGTTGCCGTTGGAGCGGCGCCGCACCTCGCTGCTATCCTGTTCCAGTTTTCGAAGCAATGTCTTCTTGGCGTCCTGCTCAGTCTCAGCCACGGTCTTCTTCAGCCACTCCTCTTTTTTCAGCTCGGCCGACTTGTCCTCGAACTCGCGCTGACACTTCGTGAGCAGATGTTTTTTGAACAGCTGTCCACCGGCCACCTAACAAAGTAAACAAAAATTTAGGACATCATGGTTAACGTAACAGGAAATTCTGACGACACGATTACGGGATAGGCATTAATTTATGTATGGTTGGTGAACATCGACATGTATGCTGTCATGCTTAACCCGCGAGTTACTGGGGTATATTTCATAACGCGACTTACTGGGGGGGGGTATCTTTTGCCCCCCTCGGATCTCCGGAACTACTGAACCGATTGTAAAAATTCAAACGGCATTCGATAGGCCTGGGAAATTTATCGAGGGAAACATAATATTGTTGACCTCGGGGTCACCGATGACGTCACAGGTCAGGTCAAGTACAAAATGTTTGACCGTGTCAAAAGGTCTGGATGGATGGAATTGTCGCGCAAAATTGCTATATTAAACGCATAAGCAGTCGATAAATCGGTATGATTCGTGTGTCTGACACTTCTAAGTACCATTCTAAGCTGTTTATAACCTTAGGTCAGGTCAAGGTCATCCGAGGTCACGAGGTCAAACTGCAGATTACGGTCATTAGGCGTTGTAACACATGTTTATGGGTTTGCTTTTCGTCTAGAACTCGAAAAATGACCTTAGAACATTGTTTGTGCCATATAAATAGAAGTAAAAAACAAAAACGGAAATGCATTTTTTATGCATTGTAATGCTGTGAGAGGTGGTCGATTTTTGTCATTTAAAGGTCATAAGTCAGTCATTTTTGAAGATATCGACTTCAAATTTGGTACACATATTCACCAAACACGTCTCAATAACATATAATCCGGTTTTTGGATAATTCTGATTTTGTGTGAATTTTTTTGTAAAAACAAAAACAAATGTATTTGGATTTCTCAAAATTTTGAATAAAAAAACCCTCAAAAATCCGAGATAGCAGTTTGATAGCCCGGTCTATTGTCAGTAATTTGATTTAAAACTATTTAATTTATCTCAAACATTGTATCTTTGACAGCGTTTTCCGCAAACCATTATTTTGCAACAAAAACCGAAGAACATGACGTCACTCTGACGTCATTTCCGGTTGACCTATCATAACCTCAACTTTTTCCTTTGGCCAACATGTGTAGAATTGATGTGAGAGAAGGTACTGCAAGATACTGCAAGTCTGCAAATCTTGATGCAAGATACTGCAAGAGAAGGTACTGCAAGTCACCGCTGAAATTAATCAACTTGATATGGACCTGTCAAAAAGTGCGGGGCTGGTGACAAGGCACAGCGCATTGCTGATGCAAATGTTGTCACTGTTGGTGCCGCTACCCCACCAAACTGAATCTTAGCAGGCCCACTTTACTTTAACACTGATGGCCATATACTTTATCCGACACAGACAGCGACAAATATGTTAAAACACTTCCTGTCATCATTCTGCGTACTCACGTCTGTGCTGCATATGGCCACGCACACAGTGGCATAAACTGAGGCGTAGGCTGGTTCGGCTACCGCCTTTTCAAAAAGGACGTCGGCCACGGTCGCCGGCAGGTCCCCTTCCGTCAGGGGAAGGCGACTCATTTGGTCGACAATCTGTTGCTCGTTTGTAGGTGTTAGCTTGTTTAACATCCCCCTGAAGGACTTGATGACCTGCCAGCATAGCATTACGTCAGCACAGATTACCTGCAAGGCAAACGCGTCCTCGCGTGAGGAGCTTCTGTCTGAAAGTTTAAATAGACGCTCTCTGGTCGCTGCATTTTCGGTGAAAGTCCACTTAAACAGTGATTTGGGACACCCAATCACCTATCATACCTCTCACAAATGCATCGCATCACTTCAAGCACAATATCACGGAATTAATATTATTTATTGCAAATCCTGCAAGTTGGTGTTGGAAGTTGGTGGCAGCACCAACTTCCACTATTGGTATATGATATTCCACTTCCAATCCAATTGAATCCAATTCACTTTTTGGTAAAACTTCAACTATTATATATCTGATGGGTGACAATGTAAAACATGCTGATAAATTTGACAGGAACAAACTATCTTAACCCAATGTGAGCTCGTGGTAGCTATTCATTGGTACGATGAAAAGTGTAGCGATACCAAGCACACACATTTGCATTGAAAGTATACAAACAATGTAATATATCCGTACCTCAGCAGTGGCTTTAGGTGCGTTGTCAGCAGTCCTGGCCTGGCCTGGTCTCCAGGCATCCTGGCATGTATGCAGATCCACTTTCCGGTTGAGCGTGATCCTGATGCGGCGACGTGGGGTTGGGACACCCGACTGCGACCCCATATGTCGGCCGTCGCCTCCGGCCATGCTGTCGTGATAATTCTGTGGTGAAGAGACATGGCTTTCGATTAATGCCACTATGGGTGTAAAAGTGCACATTACAGGGTGTCCCGAAATCGATGCCCTACCGCTCCGGTACTCATTAGCACGGGGCTGCCACAAAACGAACTAAATTTCGGCGGAACCAAGCCCCAGGACATCATCACAGTTCGGCCAGGTGTCATGTGATCCTGCCAGGTGGGTGACTTGTATATGCCGGGGAAACGGGGACAGGGGTCAGTTCCAGATCGGTACCTAGAGTATCCAGATGCAGCGTCCAACATTGTCAGTAAGGAAATACCATTTACCCCCTGCCGGGCAGTTAGCATGGTATCCGGACCGGGTGCCAGAGTCAAGTCGTCAAGGACATGGTATTAACCTCCGCACAATCACAAATTTGCTAACCAGAGACAGGACCGCTGGATAAAAGTTTGGCCTCCCAGGGCAGTCGCGGGGAGAAGAGTGCAGTGCGCTGGGAGGCCAAAACCGTTCTCACAAAGTCTCTCCACAAGAGCATCCAGTCGACGACAAAACTGGCTCGGAAGCTGAAGACTAAGTGACATAAGGTCTCTAAGATGGCAGAACACACGTACACTCTCTCTTGAAAGTATCTGTGCTTTGCGATTGGGGCGCCACCCGGCCCGACCGCGGTTGGGTAGAAAAGTTTGAGTCACTGGACCTGGAGTGTCTGACCAAGCCAGGGATCGTGGAACGCGAGGGGAGCCGAGCGAGCTGTCAAGGAGGTTCCGAGAATCGCATGCTCCGGGCCCCCGGTACTGTGCTGATGCACGATTATCTACTGTGATCGCCAGATCGCTTGGGGCCCCAATATTCAGCTATTTATTTTGAAGGCATCAACTGGCATAAACGAATTTCAAGCAGTGGATGTTTGAGACCCTGCGCCAATTTCTATTATTATGTTTTTTTTACTGGTAAACAGTGTCCCAAAATTTGTCGATTTAGCTGGGAAATGACACCCAAATGTGAATTATTTTCCACTCTCACTCCCCATTTAAGGAGTGAATTTTCCACTCTCAAATTATGAATTGTGATATTGATTCTGACATAAATATTGACTCAAAGTACATGATTTCAACAAAAACTACTGCTTTTCATATTCAAAACAGAAATCAATATCGTACCATTTTCTACAAAATTTTCCACTCTCCTGTTGTTGATTTTTCGCTCGAATTTTCCACTCTGACACCCAAGCAAAAATGAATTTTGGGACACCGGGTAAATAAAACGTTCTGGCACTTTCCATTCACTCCTAATGTCAAAGACAATGCGAGCTCGGATTGAGGCTAATGTCTGGTCGCTTAGTAGTCCCGCCCTTGACTGTCCACTAACTGCAATTTGCAACTGACTGGTCACGGAGCGGAGCTCACTTCTTGAAGATCGTTGACGCGCCTTATAGATATAGATGTCCAGTGTCCCGATCCGTGTTGGTGTAACTTTATTCTATTAATGTCAATGCAATGCTCAGATTAACACCGCATCATTTACGTCGGTAAAATTACTTACCTTTCCCGATGATCGCGATGATTCGATACAAACGAACCCTATTCGTTACCTAACCAAATGAACTTGTAAAACCCACATGAACTGGTAAGGAACATAAAGGCGGCTAGCACTATCAGCTGGAGTAGTTGCAGCAGTTAGCCGCCAGGAACCGCTAGTAAGCAAGGGTTTTATAACAATAATCCGTGGTGTTATGACGTCGCAAGCTAATGGTACCACTAAATGTTGATTAATTTATTTATTTGTAAATAAATAAATATTTAGCGATAAATATTTAACTGGTACCATTTGCTTGCAACGTCATAACACCCTGGCTCACTAGCGGTTCCTGGCGGCCAACTGCTGCAACAACTCCAGCTGATAGTGCCCCCTTGCGCCTGGCTAACTGCGCTTTGAGCTGGCGCGCATTTCTCAGAAATCAAGGCTTGAGAAATGTCATGGCAGTGCGCTAAAAGCTTCAATTTGACTGCATTGTAGTAATAGTATATTGCATTTACAAGGTCACGGTGATGACCTGAAGTCACCAGTTTCAGAACGGCTGATGAAATCGTACGCGCTGAATCTATCGGTGCTTGTTGCGAGCAAATCGGTCCAGCCGTTGCTGAGATTCTATTTGGCTGAAATGCCAAATATTGGCTTTTTGGATTTACAAGGTCACGGCGATGACCTGAGGTCACCAATTTCAGAACGGCTGATGAAATCGTATGCGCTGAATCGATTGGTGCTTCTTGCGAGCAAATCGGTCCAGCCGTTGCTGAGATTCCATTTGGCTGCAATGCCAAATATGACGTTTGTGCATTTACAAGGTCACAGTGATGACCTGAGGTCACCAATTTCAGAACGGCTGATGAAATCGTATGCGCTGAATCTATCGGTGCTTGTTGCGAGCAAATCGGTCCAGCCGTTGCTGAGATTCCATTTGGCTGCAATGCCAAATTTGACGTTTGTGCATTTACAAGGTCACCGTGATGACCTGAGGTCACCAGTTTCAGAACGGCTGATGAAATCGTATACGCTGAATCGATTGGTGCTTGTTGCGAGCAAATCGGTCCAGCCGTTGCTGAGATTCCATTTGGCTGCAATGCCAAATATGGGCTTTTTGGATTTACAAGGTCATGGCGATGACCTGAGGTCACCAATTTCAGAACGGCTGATGAAATCGTATGCGCTGAATCGATTGGCGCTTCTTGCGAGCAAATCGGTCCAGCCGTTGCTGAGATTCCATTTGGCTGCAATGCCAAATATGACGTTTGTGCATTTACAAGGTCACAGTGATGACCTGAGGTCACCAATTTCAGAACGGCTGATGAAATCGTATACGCTGAATCTATCGGTGCTTGTTGCGAGCAAATCGGTCCAGCCGTTGCTGAGATTCCATTTGGCTGCAATGCCAAATATGACGTTTGTGCATTTACAAGGTCACCGTGATGACCTGAGGTCACCAGTTTCAGAACGGCTGATGAAATCGTATACGCTGAATCGATTGGTGCTTGTTGCGAGCAAATCGGTCCAGCCGTTGCTGAGATTCCATTTGGCTGCAATGCCAAATATGGGCTTTTTGGATTTACAAGGTCATGGCGATGACCTGAGGTCACCAATTTCAGAACGGCTGATGAAATCGTATGCGCTGAATCGATTGGTGCTTATTGCGAGCAAATCGGTCCAGCCGTTGCTGAGATTCCATTTGGCTGCAATGCCAAATATGTTTTTTTTGGATTTACAAGGTCATGGCGATGACCTGAGGTCACCAATTTCAGAACGGCTGATGAAATCGTATACGCTGAATCTATCGGTGCTTGTTGCGAGCAAATCGGTCCAGCCGTTGCTGAGATTCCATTTGGCTGCAATGCCAAATATGACGTTTGTGCATTTACAAGGTCACAGTGATGACCTGAGGTCACCAATTTCAGAACGGCTGATGAAATCGTATACGCTGAATCGATTGGTGCTTGTTGCGAGCAAATCGGTCCAGCCGTTGCTGAGATTCCATTTGGCTGCAATGCCAAATATGGGCTTTTTGGATTTACAAGGTCATGGCGATGACCTGAGGTCACCAATTTCAGAACGGCTGATGAAATCGTATGCGCTGAATCGATTGGTGCTTATTGCGAGCAAATCGGTCCAGCCGTTGCTGAGATTCCATTTGGCTGCAATGCCAAATATGACGTTTGTGCATTTACAAGGTCACAGTGATGACCTGAGGTCACCAATTTCAGAACGGCTGATGAAATCGTATGCGCTGAATCTATCGGTGCTTGTTGCGAGCAAATCGGTCCAGCCGTTGCTGAGATTCCATTTGGCTGCAATGCCAAATATGACGTTTGTGCATTTACAAGGTCACCGTGATGACCTGAGGTCACCAGTTTCAGAACGGCTGATGAAATCGTATACGCTGAATCGATTGGTGCTTGTTGCGAGCAAATCGGTCCAGCCGTTGCTGATATTCCATTTGGCTGCAATGCCAAATATGGGCTTTTTGGATTTACAAGGTCATGGCGATGACCTGAGGTCACCAATTTCAGAACGGCTGATGAAATCGTATGCGCTGAATCGATTGGTGCTTATTGCGAGCAAATCGGTCCAGCCGTTGCTGAGATTCCATTTGGCTGCAATGCCAAATATGACGTTTGTGCATTTACAAGGTCACAGTGATGACCTGAGGTCACCAATTTCAGAACGGCTGATGAAATCGTATGCGCTGAATCTATCGGTGCTTGTTGCGAGCAAATCGGTCCAGCCGTTGCTGAGATTCCATTTGGCTGCACATATGGCGGTGTAATAGTGTTGTCCGTCAGTTCTGGGGAGTAGAGCTGAGAAGTGCGGTTGGTGGACACCATGAGGCCATTGGAAAGATCGAGAGACGGCACCGCGACATAAAACGGAGACTCCGGGCACTTTCTGATGATTATGGAGTAGATTGGGAATCATATTTACCTGGGGTGGTGTTTTCACTTAATCATGTAAAGTCTGAAAGTCATGGCTATTCCCCCTACTTCCTCCTTTTCCTCAAGCATGTCAACTCTCCTATCGGTCGTTTAGTTTCACAACCGACATCATTATATTCTGATGATTTCGTTGAAGACAAATTGAGGCTTCTATCCGGCACACTGATGTGCGGTGCCCATATGGACCGCTAGATGTCGTAACGTGAGCAAACGCGCGGAAACGGGAGATAGCGGCGGATAACCGAAGCGCAGTCAGCTGACACTTTACGACTTCTGGCGGTGGATATGGGCACCGGCGATTTGACGCGTTTTCGGGGTGGCGTTTTCGTGCGGTTTGGTGACGCTCTCACACCATTTTGTTCGCTTATGCAGAACGTGGAGAGGTGCGCAGAAGTTGGACAATGTTGAACTTTCTTGTCCGTTATTGTCGGTTCCATCTGTCCTGCTGTTGGAAGTGAAGTTTCCTGTTTGTATTTTCTTCTACATAATCGAGGTGGGTACATTTGGTTATTTGAGTTTGATTTGAATGTTGAAGGTTAATTCCAATTTGAATATGGTTGAAGCCAAACATTTGCTTCTGATGAATCAGAATCCTGATGCTATTCCAATGGCTCAGGCTCAATTTAATTATTTTAATATCATTTACCTATAGGTTAATGATATAAATTCAGACTGGTTATTGATTCAACTTTTTTAGAATGATTCAATCATGATTCATTTAGGAATTTGAATGATTCAATCACTGTTTGATTCACAGATACAATTTTGAGAATTGATTCCTTCCAATTCAAAGAATCAAAACAAATATTTTAATCGATTCACGTTTGATTCAATATTTAAATATATGATGTGAATTTATGTCAAATCAATACAAATATTAACATTCCTATATATGATCATTAAAACATTGTTACAGAAATAGTATTTTAGTATAAATGAATGTAGCCACTGGAACTGCATGTATTTGCACAATTTACCAGTGTACTTGTATTGTTAAGAATCGTTAAATATTTTGATTCAATCAGCCTTGATTTGATGTGGGTTTTGATTCAATCACGATTCACGAATCAAAAGATCTGGTCGTGGATCAATAATTTTGATTGAACGATTCCAATCGATTCAATCAGTGTCGAATCAATACTTATCAATATCTGATATTGATATTGCAAGGCAACTTCATTAAAACAGGTCACACTTTTCACTTCATGCTACATTTTCATCAACAATTTGCCGTTTTCAAACTGTTACTCCCCCCCCCCCCCCCAATTAATGTGCATTTCAATACCTTACACCAGTTCCCACCCACTTGTTTTCAGATGAAGAGCAGGATGAACTCCAAATTGAAATGGTACACACACAAATATGAATGGCGCAAGGCGCGCCCCAGCGTGAGTGCGAGATTCAGGAGGACTTATTCATGCGAGCTTATTACTGCCAAGATACCCAGTTAGTGAGTCTTTCCGTTCACTGATAATCCAGTGCATTGATCGTTGTTGTGCTGTGCCCTGTTTGTACGCTCAATAAACACTTTTCCATAACATCAACGCATTTATTGTGTTAGCGAGCAAACTCCTGCCCTCCGAGTCTTCAAAACGATAACACGATTTCACGCATTCATGCCGTAATGCAACGTTCGACGCTACTCAACGTCATCTACTCAGGTACGAACAATTAGCAAAACCAGTCCTAGCCATCAGCAGCAAGTCCCAGCTTCAGCACGTGACAGGCCTGCTCGCGGCAGTGGAGCCAGGCTGGCTGCACCGACAGCCGGTGGCGGCACGCGGGCGCCGAGCGCTGTCGAACCAGCAGCCGACCTCAGCGCTGCCGCTGTACTCGACCACGCGCCGCCGCCGGCGGCACAGTCATGCACAGTCACAACGGCGTAGCGCCCATCCCGATTTGAGAAGACCACAGACGGCAGCAGCTTCAGCGCCAGCTAGGTCACTCCGACTTTTGACATCACTCTGAAATGCCCAGCTCACCGCGACGGACCACGGGATCCTGCCAGGGTACTGCCCCCTCCGGTGACGATAACTAATCCGCGAATCGATCCCTCAGCGCCATAGAGTCCAGAGCAGTGTTGTTGGAGCCGAGCCGTCGGGGGGCACCCGAGCGCGCCAGCTGCCTCCGACTGCAACCGTCACGCGCCTCTTCGCAACTGGCCGTCGTGCTCGACATCCACGTCGTCCGGGCCGATGTAGGACAGCGAGTCGGTGGACATTGATGTGCCTGCCATCTATCGCACCTGAAACCAGATACAGCACAATGCTATTAGATATAGTATGAAATAGGTTACTACACCTGCGCTATAAACATCAGACTGGTCATTGGTACCACTGGACTGGTACCATCAGACTGGAATGGTACTTGGAAAGTAAAAATTCCTGATTTGTAATAGATATTAAATCCTTGAGGAAAATGTAATTTTCTTTTCGCTACAATGTTGGTTAGATCAGGTGAAAAGAACAAATTCCAAGAACCAAAAATGAAGAGATTCATTATTTGTTTTACCCCAAAAGTCCAGAAAATGGCCAAAATTCCAAAGTTGGCTCAGCATACAGCTCACTGTACAGCTCAGCGCAAAGCTCAGCATACTGTTCAGCGTACTGTTCAGCGACTGCTCAGTGTACACTCAGTGTATGCTAAATTCCAAGAACAAAAAATTAAGAGATTCATGATTTGCTTTACCCCAAAAGTCCATAAAATGGCCAAAATTCCAAGGTTGGCTCAGCATACAGCTCACTGTACAGCTCAGTGCACAGCTCAGCATACTGTTCAGCGTACTGCTCAGTGTACGCTCAGTGTACGCTAAATTCCAAGAACAAAAAATGAAGAGATTCATGATTTGTTTTACCCCAAAAGTCCATAAAATTGCAAAAATTCCAAGGTTTTGGCTCAGCATACAGCTCACTGTACAGCTCAGCACACAGCTCAGCGCAAAGCTCAGCATACTGTTCAGCGTACTGCTCAGTGTATGCCGTACAGCTCACCGTACCGCTCAGCGTACTGCTCAGCCACCAGCCAGGTACAGCTATCAATGTAAAATTACAACACCTATTCCAAGACTTTATAAACAGGGTGAAAATCAACCTTTGTTACAACATGGCACTGGGCAGGAAACATGTGTTTACATACCCAAGCGGTGTGGCAGTGCCACCTCTCCCCACTCTTTAGCAATGGCCAGCCAGCCTTCCTGCGTTGGCGGCTTCATCTCATTCGTTGCCAGCTCATCCCAACGCACAGACCTTGATGATATTGCTTGGTGTGGCTCGTCCAACCCGGAAGGACCTTGCTATATCCTGCTGGCTCTGGCCACTTGCCAGGTACCTGCATAGAAAGAGAACCACAAATATTGTCACACTTAATAGCAATCCACATCTAGTTATTTGTTTAAATTGTATCTTATACCAGGATCACTGATTATAGCTTCAGACCACCCATGAATAGAAACAACGAACGGAGGGCAAAATTGACAAAATGTGTTACATAGTTGATGGAGTCCCTTAACTTGTACATCAATTCATTAATGATAGGTTGGTTACTCACCTCACAGTCAATGCCAGCCTCTCTGCAGGTGTGATAGGCTGCCTGAATGTGGTAGTCTGCCGTTGCAGCCGATGCCCAACCAGCAACATGATTCATATCGACCATTTTCATCGCCCTCACGAGTCACCACACTCCAAAAGCAAAAGAAGACCAAAGCTTCCTTTTTCTTCATTTTGGGCCACCAAAAGCTTCCTTTTTGCTTATTTTGGGCCACCAAAGATGACGAAAAAAGGACATATTTACCGATAGCCTATCCTTATCGATATACTCTTCCAGTTCCAACCGCGCCGCATTTGTCGAAATCGGAGTTTTCGTACGATCCCTTGACGATATCGCCCCATGTTGCCAGATCGAAATTTGAATGTTGACGGTGTTGCCAAATCTAGCGATGTTCAATCCTTCCGCAAAAGTCACCAGACCGCCGCTTTCTCCCGTTTTCCAACGTTCCCATCTCTGTTGGTCCATATGGGCACCGCCCATGAAGCGGGCACGGACCAATTTATCTGCCACACAACAGCAACATAAAACCCGATATGCTCTGAGACACGGAGCTAAGGAGCCAGTTATTAAGCCCGGTAATCAGATTAGGGTCAGAAATCAGAGTTACCGTCCGGGAGTTTCAAAGAAAATGGTTTCACCCTGGTCACCGATTTTCGTTGTGGTTAGGTGGATAAGTAGGCGTCATTTAGAATACATGGATCCCGCCACAGGCCGAGTCTGGACCACTCATGTGAAGTTCGTTAAACCGGTGACAGAGAGAGTGATTTAGCGGGGATGTTGTGTGGTGATTGGCGATGCTTTTTGTTTCCTGTAACGGTTGTAGCATCAACGTTGCAAGTTACCCGTGTGATGTGCAGCTTAGTTACTAGTTAGTGGTTTGACTGGGATACGGTATGGTGATTGGCCGATGCTGTTCTTTCTTTGGTTTCCTGTTGTCGCGTCAACGTTGCAAGTTGCCCGTATGATGTGTTGTATTGCTATAGATTGCTGCTGCTGATTGCTGTATAGATTGCTGATTATCAATTGTTAAAAGCGGTGCCTCTGTAAACAGTGTAAACACATTGCCTGAGTATGAAGTTGGTAGTTTCCGCACAACCGAATGATCCTCCGTGAAATAGCTATGTTGATGATTGTCGTGGGTACTCAGTAATCGATGGCTGATTATAAGCGATATGGGGTACAATTTGCGTGCATATTATGTTTATGTTATGAATTTACAGAATCCAGTGTTTTGTTGTCGGGTTCCATGAAATGGCAGGAGGACGTAATGTGAGGTAACCCTACCTGCCTGTTAGCTGAGCGCGCCTCTGCCGCCGGCGAGATCATGACCCGGAGGCCGGAGTCAGCTGATTGCGGGTGCGGGCGGTGGCCCGTGCGGGCGCAATACAGATTGGTACCGACTCTTGGTGTGTAAGGAGGCGGAGCTCGGGTCGGGCGAGCGTGACACCCATCCGAGGTTGTCCCCCCTCCCTCCCCTCCACCAGTCTCGCCCCTTCAAATCACCTTACTCTACCTGCATAAAAGAAGGCTAATCCCACAAGTATTTATGCACTAATCCCTTCTCTGTAAAGTATGTATCTAATTTAATTTTGAAGGAAGCAAGTGCCACTGCATCAGCGACATCCTCTGGTAGCATATTCCAATGTCCTGCAACCCTTCTACTGAAAAATGACTGTCGTAGCCTAGTCCTACTTTGTTTCATAATGAGTTTATGCTGATGTCTCGATTTACCCTATTGAACTCAAACATTCCCTTTAAATATCCATAATGCTGACCATTTACAAATTTGAAGAATTCAATTAGATCTCCTCTTAGCCTTCTATATCTAAGTGAAAACATACCCAATTTCTTTAATCTATCTTCATAAGGTAAACTACCAAGACAATTAACCATTTTTGTTGCCCTTTTTTAACTCTTTCTAACAACCAGCAATCTTTCTCATATGTTGGAGACCAGGCTTGTACACAATACTCCAAATGTGGTCTAACGTATGCACAATACAGTTTTGTTATTACCTTTTCACTCTTGTAGGAAACATTTCTGTTAATGGCCCCCCAGCATTCTAAGTGCCTTTTTCCTAGCTTCTACAATCTGGTCTGACGCTGATAGTCTATTGTTTACCACGACACCTAAATCTCTTTCCTTTTCAATCTGCTCCATTTTCTGCCCACCCATTGCATACCTATGTTTACTGCTAACCCGTCCAGCGTGCATAATCTTACATTTACTCAAATTGAATTTCATCTGCCATGCTTCAGACCACTCAACTAGCTTGTCCAGATCTGATCCGGAGCTTGATGAGACCAGGGTCTTCAGGTCTAATGACCTACTCTATATTCTCGATCAATATATGGTATGGTATGGTATGGATTAGTCAAACAAGAACGGCCCTTCCTAAAGCCATGCTGTGTATCCTTGATGAGTTCATTTTGCTCCAAGAGTTCAACAATCTTATCTTTGATGATTGATTCAAGCACCTTGCAGACTAATGAGGTCAGACTAACCGGTCTATAGTTTTCCTCTTAACTTCTATCCCCCTTTGTATGAATAGGGACAACATTTGCTCTTTTCCAATCAAGTGGAATTTTAGTATCTGAGAGTGATTTAGAAAATATGATGGCTAATGGAACTGACAACTCCCTTTCAGATTCTCTTAAAAGTCTAGCATGGATTTCATCAGGTCCTTCTGCCTTGTTTGGCCTTACTTTCTTTAGATATTCTAGAACAAGTTCACTACTTATGCCACCTAGCTCTCCTATAGTCTCCTCTGTCTCTGGCTCAGGCTGAAGTACTGCAATATTACTCTGGTCCTCGATAGTAAAGACAGATTGGAACTGATCATTAAGCACTTCAACCATTTCACTGTCCTTGCTAACTAACACATCATCTACCTTAACCCTATTTGTAACAGGCTCCTGGCTACCCCTATTTGTAACGGGGGGGGGGGGGGGCGGATTCCGCCCCCCCCCCCGGAGATCTCGAGATCTACCCGTCCGATTTTCAAAAATGAAACGGTGTTTGGTTCCCCTTAACACGATCTACATTTCTAAATAATACAAATATCTACATTTTGGATAGGGGGACAACAGGGGGCAAAAACTACAAATTTTAGTGGTATTTTGTATCCAACATAGCTTTCATGTTTATCGACCGATTTTAACACAACCAATAGGAATCGAAAGAGATTGAATTGTAAATTGATATATGACGGTGACGTTTGCAAATTCAAAAATCATAGGCGTGTGCAGGTCACTCAATATGGGGTGAAGTAAATGCGTAATAAAACCATTTTTTGATGTTGTTTTTTTGATGAATGAAATGGTATGTGATTGTGACATTAGACAAAACAGTTATAAATCATATTTTTTGCCATAGGCGGTACCAGGTTAGTGAAAAAAGAGGTCAAATTGGGAACAACATATTAACCGCAGGCAAGTTGCTACCCACTAGCACTATAAATATGTTACTGATCTTAGATAGTTCCTTTTTGCATGTTGTACTTCATCATAGGCGTATCCATAAAGACATAAAGACATAAAAGAAAAGTGCAACAAAGAGCCTCTTGGGCCCATCCGAGGTTGCACCCCCCCCCCCCCCATCCCCCCCCCCCCCTCCACCAGTCTCGCCCCTTCAAATCACCTTACTCTACCTGCATAAAAGAAGGCTAATCCCACGAGTATTTATGAACTAATCCCTTCTCTGTAAAGTATTTATCTAATCTAATTTTGAAGGAAGCAAGTGTCACTGCATCAGCAACATCCCCTGGTAGCATATTCCAATGTCCTACAACCCTTCTACTGAAAAATGACTGTCGTAGCCTAGTCCTACTTTGTTTCATAATGAGTTTATGCTGATGACCTCTACCTCGATTTTCCCTATTGAACTCAAACATACCCTTTAAATATCCAGAATGCTGACTATTTACAAATTTGAAGACTTCAATTAGATCTCCTCTTAGCCTTCTATATCTAAGTGAAAACATACCCAATTTCCTTAATCTATCTTCATAAGGTAAACTACCAAGACAATTAATCATTTTTGTTGCCCTTTTTTTAACTCTTTCTAACAACCAGCAATCTTTCTCATATGTTGGAGACCAGGCTTGTACACAATACTCCAAATGTGGTCTAACGTATGCACAATACAGTTTTGTTATTACCTTTTCACTCTTGTAGGAAACATTTCTGTTAATGGCCCCTAGCATTCTAAGTGCCTTTTTCCTAGCTTCTACAACCTGGTCTGACGCTGATAGTCTATTGTTTACCACGACACCTAAATCTGTTTCCTTTTCAATCTGCTCCATTTTCTGCCCACCCATTTCATACCTATGTTTACTGCTAACCCGTCCAGCGTGCATAATCTTACATTTACTCAAATTGAATTTCATCTGCCATGCTTCAGACCACTCAACTAGCTTGTCCAGATCTGATTGAAAAACATCCTGATCATGTTTTCCTCTAATAATCCTGACAACTTTTAGATCGTCTGCAAATTTCAAGACTTTGCTGTCTATACTGTTCTCAATTGCATTCACAAATATTATAAAAAGCAATGGGCCCAGGACTGAGCCCTGTGGAACCCCACTGAGAACCTCCTTCCATTGTGATTGGCACCCATTCAATATAACCCTTTGCTGGCGTCCTGAAAGCCACGTTTCTATCCAATCCAGAATCTTGCCCCTGATCCCATGAATTTTAAGTTGCAACCCCAACATCCAGGATCCAAACTGGGGCGCCGCAAGACCTTTTGATAAGTATATTATCCGCTATTATGATACTAACTAGTCAACAGTGACTATTTCACTTACAACTTCAATTAACATGGCTTACCCCCCTTTTTACCCTACCTGGACTCGCCTATTATCTTATAATCGTTCGTTAGAGTAGCCTGTGGTGCGTGTTTCATCCGAAAACTGCAGTATGTTATGTCATTGTACGCCCATGCCTCTTAGTTTCCTTGCAATAATATGACCCCCTTTCTTCCATTCCTGAGCGCGCCTCTGCAAAAAAAAAGACTTTATTCCCTTTTCTGGCCTCATATGTGCATATATCATTATAAGCTAAACGTCTATTGCGCCGTTATCGCTGGCATATCGTCATCACCATGCCAGTCACCCCCTTTTCATGTGCCTGAACACGCCCCTGAAATTCTATATGTAATAAATTATGCAAATAATGGAAGCAGAAGCTATCTTTTACATCTAGATAGCTATAAATGCCCCTTACATCGCTCTATTGGCTTCCCGCCAAGCATTGAATACTTCCTGGAACCCCCCCCCCCTTTTCAAGCCCCTGAAACCGCCTCTGCCATGCAATTTTTATGATTTTTCATTAACATCAACTAATTTGCACTTGTTGCAATCACCGTAAAGCGATGTAACTTCTTCATACTTGAGGCAGTTAGGAAGAAACCGTGAAGATCGCATTTCCGTATTATCGCCAAATGTCGCTTCCGAACCCACCCAAAACTGTGCCCTGGAACCGCCTCTGTTCAGGTTAAGAACTCAAAATTTTGACTCCAAATGTGATATTCAATTATATGAAAAGTCCCAAAATTGAATGTCCCTGCTCCCAGCCGTTTAGAGATATCTGCGAAAACATGAGGGGTGGGGGGCGGAATCCGCCCCCCCCCCCCCCTGTAACAAATAGGGTTAAATGGACCTATATTTTTGGAAACTGTACTGAACTTATACAAACTGAAGAACTTCTTACTATCTGCATTACAATGTCTAGCTAAATCAAGTTCCTTTGCCCTTTTAGCTGCTCTGACCTTTTTCTTAACTGAATTGCTTGCATTCTGGTAGGCCTTCTGATTTATATCTAGTGAAGATCCCTTCACAATGCCAAATACACTTTTTTTTAGCTTGTATAACACTCCTTACTTCTGGGGTAAGCCAAACTGGTTTGCCCTTGGTTCTGTTACGTTTGTGCCTGAGGGGTATATGCCGATTCTGAATTTGGCTTAAAGGAAATAGTTCACCTCGGAAATGTTTTACCCAACACGATTTGATTACATTGTTTAATACAATTTCTTTTGATATTTTCAAAAATGGCCTTATATCGCGCCGATTCAGAACAGAAGGCCGTAAATTTGCATTGTTTATCAAAACTATATGCATACTCTCTGAGTCAGAGTCCTGACGTCACGCGAATGTAAAAAATGGTTCAGCCAATCAGATTCGAAAGTAGTCGCGTAAAGATAGACTCGCATTGGAGATGTGCCAACCGGCGGCCGGCGATTCGCTTACTAGCACCAGCTGCAAGCTGATTGGCTGATGGTATAGCCTCTGCCCGGGCTAGAACCAGTACAACATTCTTTCGCCAGCACCGCATTCCTTCGCCAAAAACTCAAATATATGTGTGTGTGTGTGTGTGTGTGTGTGTGTGTGTGTGTGTGTGGTTGTGTGTGTGTGTGTGTGTGTGTGTGTGTGTGTGTGTGTGTGTGTGTGTGTGTGTGTGCGTGCGTGCGTGCGTGCGTGCGTGCGTGCGTGCGTGCGTGCGTGCGTGCGTGCGTGCGTGCGTGGGTGGGTGTGCGTGTGTGTGTGTGTGTGTGTGTGTATCTGTAGTGTCTGTTGTATGTGTGTAATACATGAATGGATCCAAACTTGAAAAGGTCCACAGGTGTGCCACCAAATTAGTGCCAACCATCGCCCACCTCCCATATGAAGACAGGCCCAGGAGGCTGCACATGACCACTCTGGAGGACAGACAGATCTGTGGCGATATGATAGAACCATATACAATCCTTAAACGCATCTACAAAGTCTGTACCGATCAAGGTGAATACCTCAAGCTGGATCGCAGAGCCACAAATTCAAGAACAAGGGGTCATAGCCTGAAGCTAAGAAAGCCTCAGCACCGTACCTACAAGAGGACAATGTTTGTTTTTTCATCCAGGGTGGTCAACATGTGGAAGTTGGAACCAGCTAACTGAAGAGGTCGTCATGAGCACCAGCGTCAACACATTTAAAAACAACTATGACCGACTATGCACAAACAGAATGAGAAGAGACAGACCCTAACGAGCACCCTGCTCCCTTGTCTTTTTATCCTATCTGATAACTTGGTAAGCATTTGCTAATGTTTGCTCCATTTTAGAGTACTGCAGTGTGATCTGGGCAGGGGCGGCAGATTCCCATTTCCCACACAGTGAGGGTCAATCGAGTACAGCACAAATTTGTCATATGGCTTCTAATTTCTAAATCAGACTTCTGGTAGGACCTCCTCTCTCTCGTATGGTGACCTGTTGCACCATTTTAGCATTCCATCCCTAAAATCTTGGAGTGCAGCATGACCTTCTTTTCCTCTGCAACGTTGTCTGGGACAAATGTGACTCTTCAACTTTGCTGCCCTCTTTCTCTTTGCACATGCCTGCTTGATCGACCCACACACTCTATTCACGGTGCTCCGACCACGAGTGAGCACCGTAAGATCTGGGTTATACTGCAGAGCCCCACAACTCACAAGACATGAATGTATTCTTACGCGACAAAGACGTTACTACATACCTGTTCGCAGATGATACTTATGCTTTACAAAAAAAAATAGCAATCATAGTTGGCGCCACTATGGCAGTGGACTGGTCATGTATATGAACAATAAAAAAGACGTCACCAATTAGTACGTCGTGCTGGGGGGAGGGGGGGGGGGTATGTGTATGAGTATCTGTATGTGTATGTGTAAGTGTGTGTACTGTGTACGTAGATAAATATATACCTATCTCTCTCTCAAAAGTCATGTGAAGTCTTATGTTATGTCAATGAACAGGTAGTGTGGGTTGCAAAACTTTGTATCACTGCAGTAGCCTATTTATCAGGTGGGTGGCAAGAGGACATGTGGCCAAATGGAGGAATCTGATTGGAGGCCCGGGTTTGTCTAGTAAACTGGCGCATTGTCTAGTGAACTGGCGCATTAGCTACCGCCATTTCTGACAAACAAATAATGGACTAGTTGCAGGGTACCTAAGTCACTACTATTATGTGTTTGATGAAAAGCAAATTAATCAAACATATTTTTTTAGATTGACACTTCACTATAAATTCCTCCGGATTATTAGTTTTTAAAATAATTAAGTATATTTACGTAATTTGAAATTCTGCTCTCCGATTGGTCGTGACGTCAGATGGCAACAGTTCAGGCGGTCAAAGTTACTTAAAGGGAAATAATGACCTTTTGATTTTGTTAGCAACAATTTCTTAGGCTCCCGTTATATTTTTAAAATTATTTTATTTAAATTTAAGAATTAAATAAAATTATTCCCAAATTCAAAGTTGTAAGTTTGGAAGAAATACAAAACAAGTACCTTGTGTACATCATGAAAGTCATTGACAAATTCGTCCTTCCCTACCATTGTTAACATCGAGTGCGGCATTTGTGGAGCCTCTGTGACATTTCCGATCAAACTGAGCGCTGCTCGGACACCCGCTAGTAGCGCTTTCGTTCTCCATGGCAACCAGGCGTCAGCCAATCAAAAGCCAGAAAGGGAATACGTTCTGGCTTTTCATTGGCTCACGCCTGGTTGCCATGGAGAACGAAAGCGCTACTAGCGTGCGTTCGAGCAGCGCTCTGATCCGTGAAGCAATCCGTGAAGCATCCGTGATGCATGACTGACTATCAGTATAAGTCATGAATAACAACAACATGCAAACTATACCAACTCGAATAAAATAAGAGCGGAATGAATTGAACCCCAGGCAAGCTAGTATTCGCAAAGCACTCGGCACTGCGCCACAATGGCAAAAGGTGAGGGAAATGCATATTGGATACAATATTATTACGTCACAAGTTTCTGCAGTGTCAACTACTATGAAATACAGTGATAAAATACCTTTAATAATGATTAACAAGAAAATTCAAACTTAAAAACAATCATTTGAATAAGTCTTTAATTAGCTTTCAACTCGAAATCAGATATATTTTGCAATGCTACACAAGAATGGCACCAATAACGTCATTAACAAAGCCTGCTACGGGACTTGGGTATACTAATCAGGAACAACTCGCCAAGTGCGCCGAGATGGTTAAGTGCGCCGAGAAGCATGACAATGACTTTGTAAACAAATCGCCGACGCTAAATAGGTCGCCGTCGATGTGCATCGATGAGCTTCTGATTTAATTGCCAGTTTTGTGTTATTGTTCGTTAGTTTTTTGGGAAAAATTATTATTTGTCATGATAAAATAAAGCATAGTGTTATATACAGCCACAGACAAACTATACACAACTCCTAATGTTGAAAACAAATGAATCGAATTGCAAAAATTGAGGGTCGCAACCACTAACTATGCCGCGTTGATGTGCATCGATGAGCTTCCGATTTTATTGCCACTTTTTCCAATCGCTGTTAGTTTTAGAAGATCGCCGGGCATATAATCACAACAAGCAGAACGCACAATATATTTTCCACTCCATTGCGTAAAAAAATAATACGGGAAAAGCCCGCAGTTTGATGAGGACCAAAAGTACTTACAAAAGGTCAGAAATAGTGCAAGTACCGGTCGTTAAAAGTGTGGAACGCTTATCAACTTTAACTTGAAATATCTTTCGGTAGGAAAGTTTTCATGCAAAATGTGATGAATTTACAATATATTTTGATCTCGTCTGGCGATTTCAAGTGCTAACTCCATTTTAGTGGAAAAAGGTCATTATTTCCCTTTAAGGTAGTCTTGGGCGGCTCGGGTGACGCATTTCTTTTTAAAGGAAATAGTTCACCTTCGGAAAAAAATTCAGAACACGATTTTTTTATATTGTTTAATACAGTTTCTATTTTTCTTTTTAAAAATGGTCCTACATCGCGCCAATTCAGGACAGAAGGTTGTAAATTATTGATTTTATGGTGTGCGTTATTGGTCTGCGCATGCTCCATGGCAGTGCTGGCACTTTCAGACGGTACGGTACATCATATATGCGCCGTATTCCTTCGCCAAAAAGTCAAATATCTTCGGCTGGAGTCTTTTCAGCCAAGACAAATTCCAGATAAGGATTTCTCAACACGGGCTACAAAACTGCTATTTCAGTTCAAAACCCATGTTGAAGGTGAACTATTTCCTTTAATAAGCTTCCCCTCACTCAAGAAGTAGTGGTGGGGAACATGATTTAACCCCCCCCCCCCCCCCCCCCCAAAAAAACACATTAATTTGTCAGAGGGACCCTTCAAGAAGTTGACCGAAGGCCCCAATGTGCCCCAGCCAGTCTGAGGGGCCCTCTAAGGCCGACAGTAGGCCCCCAGTCGGCCTGAGGTGGCCCTGGCCGGAGGGGCCCTGGGTAGGCCTGATGGGACCCTCGGTATGGCCTGATGGGGCCCTCGGTAGGCCTGAGGGGGCCTTCGGTAGGCATGATGGGCCCTCGGTAGGCCTGCGGGGCCCTTGGTGAGCCTGGGGGCCCTCGGTAGGCCTGATGGGACCCTTGGTATGGCCTGATGGGGCCCTTGGTGAGCATGAGGGGTCCCTCAGTAGGCCTGAGGGGGCCCTCGGAAGGCCTGAGACTTCAACATGGGCCTGTCCGACGTTTTTTGCGACTATTTAGGTCCCTGCAAAATATAGTGGCTTAAATCCGAGGAGATACCATTTCGCGCCATTTTTAGGGGGGGGGGGTTACCGTAAGATGGGGCCGCTTTGATCGAAGGGGCCCCTGGGTTTGTTCCCCCCCCCCATCCGAAAATACCACCCACCGCCACGGATACCACCTCCATAAGCGCTCTATCTGAACGAGTGCGATTTGTGGGCTGTGATTGAGACCGTCTGGTGAGGAATATAAGGCGGGAAAAGCTACCGCTGGGTGATACAAAAATACCTTGTTCTATCTTCTATCCATACCCGGGTCATGAATCCACCTGCGAAGTCATTTAGTACCTAAATATTTTTTCCCTAAAAAGCATTGCAAAATCTCCATGTTAAAGCAATGAGAGTATCAGCTGACTGAGATTCCTTGGAGCCAACCACACTGGAGGACCCCGGCGATTGGTTGCACGTGCGCTGGGAGGTCACGTGATTGAAACCTTACGCCCCTACCTCTATTAAAGTACCTTGCTATTTATTTTGTATAGTGTAGCACTGTCAGTATAGTTTATAGTCAGTATAGTTTACTTTTACTGTCAGTGTGCTTGTTTAATCTTGTATTTTATTTTCTCTCACCTGTTGAACTCACCTGTTAGGTTTCCCTGTACCTGCCCACTGCATGCAAGGCCATAGAGACTAGGTAGACCCAGGGTGATAGAGGACGGGTGGAACGGATTTTAGTATGATTTATTTAGGATAATACTAGAAAAGTACTAGATTCGCTACTATATACTAGTTTTTTTAGTTCCATCTAATTATATGGTAGCTTTACCGAGGAGCGAAAGCCGCGCAGGTATTACGAAAGCTCTTAGAGTAAACGAAACAAT
The DNA here is from genome assembly GCA_036785665.1 of Chirona hameri. NCBI lineage: Eukaryota > Metazoa > Arthropoda > Thecostraca > Balanomorpha > Balanidae > Chirona > Chirona hameri. The sequence goes on from JAXIVJ010001351.1 coordinate 110,445, forward strand.
CGAAATGCATTGTAGATTATTCATATTTGTCACTAGCTTCTGTAGACTGTAGGTACGTAAGGCGCTGTAAAGGTTTTAACTGTTAAGTTGTCGGGTAGAGCTTGATCTCTTCCATTTTCAATTCACGTTTTTTACCCGGTTATGCCCTACTGTGTTGTGCCTGGCTGTACCAATAGTATTGAGAAGGGTAATTCAAATCATTTGGGGACTGGCTAGTGGCTACCACCGTCTTCCTCGTGATCCCAAAGTGGCCGATCTTTGGTGACAATTAATTCGACGAGATGCAGCAAGGGAAGAGGTTAAAGACCCTGGTAATTGCTCTGAACATGTCTTGGAATCCTGCTTCAAAGAGCTTCACAGATTTGCCGCTGAAAGGACATATTCTAATGCATGTGCACAAAGACCAAAAAGATTATCATACAGCAAAGTGATTGTGATAGCCATGACAGAGTTTGCTGCTTTCAACCCGGAACAAGCGCTCTGCTTTGTTTACAAGCCCGCCTTCAACTGTGCCACTGCCGCATGTGCCAATTTTTGTGCCTCTGACAAAACACTTGTACTGCACATACTTTGTCGCAGCAGCAGAGCTGCCACTTGTTAGCAGGCACTGGCGGATCCAGGGGGGGGGGGGGGCAATCCGGCCATGCCCCCCCCCAAAAGCCTGGAAGGGGGGGGGGGGCCAACATGTCTTTTGCCCCCCCCCCAAACAAAATAAAATATATATATAAATAACTGTAATATGAGCCTCAACGCATATAAAAAACAATAAAATTCCGTGTTCTGTGAAATTTTAAGAAGAAAAAAATGAACACGTTCATAAATAATGATTTCGTCGTCGACGAAGGAATAACTAGACCCACGACCAAGGGCGGATCCAGGGGGGGGGGGCGAACGGGGTCATGCCCCCCCCCCCCCAAGCCTGTTTAAGGGGGGGGGGGGCAAACTATGTTTTGCCCCCCCCCCCCCCCCCCCCCCCCAAGACGCGAAATTTAATGCATGCTATATTTGCGTTTTTAGAACGGTACTGGACATCCCAAAATTGCAGCAGTCAAAATCAAGCTAGCCTCAGTCAAAAACGGAAAAATTTCGCGCCGCTTCGCGGCATGACACAAGTTTCGCAATTGCATATACAAATATGGAAAATTAATTCCATTAAGTGTCTTGCAGAGGCTCTCCTTGGCGGTAATTGCTGGCCCCAGGGCCAACTCTCTTCATAAAATATTATCTTTAAAGCGGGCTACATGTTTAGCTTGTCTGCCGAGTTCCGAAAAAGGCGACGCGAACGCAAAGACGCGGACTTCGGCAACCGGAAGCTGTTCCAGCGGTGCCCAACTTGTTGGCCCGAAGAGCTAATAGTGGGGACCAGGCCAAGACTATCTCCCCAAGCCATCTCCCCCAGGCTCCTCCAGATCCACAGGGACCATTTATGCGCGGAAATGTCGGTCTGCCTCTTGCTACTTTGAAACCATTTGCACCGTTACCATTTGTTTGTTCCAGTTCGGTACATAGGTATGTATACAGACTACAGTCATTATTAGCATATGTACTATTGAGCGCAGACTGCCACCGGCCATCGTGATTTACTATCCGAGGCTAATGTATATGAAAAACTACCTTCATTTCAACATTTTGCATCATACCGAGATGTGCAACCAGGAAAAGGGGTTCCTGAGGCTTGGCTCCTCTCACGGTCTGGTTCCAATATTAAAAATCCGTTTTCCACGACCTAAAATTAAAATGTTCACGCCGCTTCGCGGCGTCACATCAGTGGCCATCGTCATAACGAAGCCATCGTCATCGTCTTCGTTTCGTCGTAACGCTGAATTGAATGAATAACATTTTTAGCTTATTATCCTCTACAAGGCTAAGAAGCTAAAAATGCCTATGTTTCTGGGTTTTATCAGGCAAACCCGAGCAACAAAAAAATCGCGCCGCTTCGCGGCGCTAAATAACAAGTACCTACTATAACATGCAAATCCACATTAGAAATATTGCAAAGGCTTAAATACACGCATAACAAATTGGGGTAAATTTTTTTGTCGTCATTTCAGCCGACCCCCCACCCCACTCAAAAATTATCGGCGACGCCCCTGGGTACAGCTGACAATTGACATAGTTTTTCTCAGTGTAAGGCAATGTCGGAACAATACAAACTGCAAGCTGACATCTTTCCTTTTTCGATATCCCAAAAGGTCGAAAACCTTTAAAAAAAAATGGGGAAAAAATCGAAATCGTGTGGTTGCAAAATAAAGTGGCCCAAATCCGGGAAGAAATTCGAAATTGGGGGTAGGTAAGGTCCGCTAAAAAAACGGTTTGGCCCCCCCCCCCCAAAACGGCCGGCTGGATCCGCCCTTGTTAGCAGGAGTATGTCACCTGGTATGACATGGTAATGCGTCTGGCGTCATCAATCTTCCAGCGAATCAGGCTCTCTAACTTCAGCTGACAACAGCACAGCAGCCGATTCGGAACAGCTATGGTAATTGTTGCTTTCTATTGCCTTCATATGGTAAAGATTAATGTTACTCTTTATAATCTACATTTAGACGTGGTTAGACATTGGCCTGCATCCATGGCTTAGAAAATCTGGGGTTTCATTGAGGTATATTTGCCTTGCCCTATCTGGTGCTTACCTTCTTGTGTAACTTGTGTTTAAATAATTTAGCTGTTAAATCTGACATAACACATAGCAGGTAGCATTATGTTCTGTTATATGACTATTGATGATATTCTTTGCACTGTGTCTGTGTCTGTGATTCAAGTGTGAATTCATGACCTTGCCATCTCAAATTTCACTAGGGATAATCTAAATTGTTGTCATCACAACTTAACATGCAGCAGTTATATTGTATGCGTCACATATTTAACCTTTTGGTTATGTATACCCGTTATGAATAATTTGGGTTATGGGTTACCCAGTAATATACTCTGTCTATGCGCACATGATTCATACAAAATTATTATACTGAAGGATGGTGCTTGTGTAGTGAAGGAGAAGAGCCAGGTGCCACCCAATCTGTTGGACATCAAGAAACTGATGCACAACAGTTCAGGTATGGCAATTTGAATAATTACCTACTGTTAAAAGACTGGGCTGTCTATGGTGACATCCCCATATGACTATCTATCTTTTCCCTATAATATTAAACATCATTTGATATATAATGTTATGTTTAGTAATTATAGAGTCGATCACCATTTAGCCATATTAAATATATTTAACAAGTATATTCAATATATTTATTTTGATAGAAAACTTCAATCATTTCATGAATTTCGTTGAAAACCTGAGATGTGCTGCAAAATCGTGACGGTTCGAAAATGACGAATTAAAAAGAAGCAAGATAATAAACAAACAACACAATATTATTAATTTAGACGCACCTGTAATTTATGATGCATGAATGATGTTTTGCAATATGATGCACAGGGGAATGGATATATTTAACCATATGAGAATATTCGGGACAAAAAACATAATTGGTGTAAGTGGACATTATTGTATGTCTCCACTCTCCACCTAAATAAGCAGAATGACTGGGCATATCTATTTACCCTCATTAGGTTGCATATCGTCACCAACCTTTGCTATGCGTGCTCTAAGACATAGATAACCTTGAAGAAAACTTAATTAATTTCATGGTGAGGACGATTTAAACGAAAATAAACCCTCCTGTTCGTCATGCAGCGAGGCGTAAGTCCCGTCTGCAGAGACGTTGATCATGCGGCAGAGCCGGAGACTGGTGATCTGGAGGAGCAGCTGGATCAGGTGCTGGAGGTGGAGGCAACCGGCACCTCCGAACTGACGGCAGACCTGCTGGAGTTCACCGGACCGGTGGAGGTGACGACAGCGAAAACACGGCGATAACGGGGAGGACATGTACGACCTGAGTGATATGGCTGACCTGCTTCACCAGGCGGAGGCGTCCCAGTCAGCAGCATGCCGCCCTGCTGCGTCGTCGGCCGCGCGGGACACGGTCACCGGTGTGTCCGCGACAGAGAGCGCCATGGCCTACGTCGCCGGCTACATCGCGAGGAAGAGGCCCGTCGACCGCTCCCTCTGTGTACCATCCGCCTCGGCCGAGTCGTTGCCTCTGCAGGCCCTGTGGACCAGGGTCGTCAGTATCGGCGGCCTGACGGTGCCCACGGAGACATTCTACGCCACCTTCAAGGAGGTGGAGGCGGTTTTCTGTGCCCACCACGCTCTGGAGCCCGATGGCTTAAGCCGAAGGTCCGTGTCATCAAGGACTTTGTCGTGGTCCTCCAGGACAAGTTCCCACACGTCCATCCCAAGATTCGCGCCTCCTTCGCCCGCGTCCGGACATTTATCAGGATGGGCAACATCAACAGGGCCCGACGCGCCGAGCTCGTCTCGGGCACGGTGAGGAGCGAGGAAGTGCTGGCACCACGCACAGTGAAAACTAGTGTATAGGCTGTAGTGAATAGACTGGACAGTTGTGCTCATTCACTCATGTCATATTTTTCTCTTGTTTTGTTCATGTCGTTTTGTTGTCAACTTCTCGGGTACTGGCAGAATCGAGAGGGCTGTTTTATTTTGTACCGTAAGTCTGCTGAGGCCTGAGGTGCATGTTACTTCCGTTGTTCTGGTGTGTGTATAACAGGATACTGTGTGATCCATACTGGTGTACTGTGTGATCCACCACTGATTGTATGTTGTGGTATGCTTATCACGGTATCATGTGTAATCCGATATCTGTCGCCTAATTTCACCCAGAGATCCACTGGTATCTAAGATCCATTGTTGCATTTGTTGTGAGGGCTGCTTGGATATCCGTCATTGCTTGGATATCCGTCATTTAATTGTGTGGAGGGATCTTCTTGACTGGGGCTTCAGTCTCTGGTAATCCATGTAGGAACAAGTTATCTCGTACGTGCGTCTTTTGCATCAATTGTGCCACTGTAGCTCCTACAATGCTGTTGTATTATTGCTGCTACAGTACTTTCAATAATTATTTATTGGAGACTGGAGTAACTTTTCTTTCAATGGCTTGGTTGTCAGTTTTCGTAAAAGACAGGATGTGAAGTCGGAGAAACGAAGAAAAAGCTCGAAAGTATCGGGAAAACCAGTTGTCAGTTAAATGTTTTTTAACAATCTTCGAACGAGTATGATATGTAATCAATGTGTATGTTTTGCTTTACTTACGTTTTAATAAGTCTATCAATCAGTGTAAAAGCTGGAAAGAGGTATTTCACAAATATATTCATATTGTATTCACTCATACACGCTACTACTTAGTACTCACAGCTTGTCACACTAGTAGGTCGCGATATGAAATGACAAACGAGAAGGATAAATGCGACAATTACCTATTAACAAGTTATCATCGCGGAATTACTAAATATCAAGCCGGAGAAGATGGTTTAAATAAAGTTAATTTCGACAAAACATTTTAAACAGTTTATTTTGTCGATAAAAACATAGTTATCGACCATCAAAAATAATATAACATCATTCCTGCGCTAAATCACCCTTACCCGAGCGGGATTCGAACCCACCACCCTCGCATCCGTAGTCCGATGCGCTACCGACTGAGCTATTGCCGCCGGCGCACCAGCGTCGCCAGAAACTGGCCAGACCGGCACGGAGTGCAGTAAAAAAAAAACCTGACGCCCTAAGAATTCGGCTGGGGTGAAAAATGGTAGAGGAATCATCGCGAGATATTTGAACGATCTTTCTTTGGAGACTAGCTGCAGGCGAATCGGCTGAATAGAACTCGAGATACAGCTTCCCAAAGTTGGGTCATTTAACACGTGAACCCTATGGGCTAGTAGAAAAGTCACGCCCAAGAGCTATAGTGCTGCCAACTAACTTCGGAGGGGGCCGAGGTAGACCCGTCCGGGGTAGGCAGCGAAATGAGTGATGTCACGGGCACGTGACGTCACACCGCCGGCCGATTTAACACTATTCAAATAGTGTTAAATCGGCCTACTTTCGCGTCCTACCATTTGCATACCTTAGGTGTCAGAGGGATCAATTGAGCAATAAATGATAGATTGAAACGTCCTCTACAGCTCGCTTTTGGGACATTTTCTCCTAAATTGCAAGGGTGAGCCGCTAGACGATGTCAAAGCGAGGCATGCAACCGAGCGAGGCCCATGCCCATATAAGGCAATGTTTGGATTTTGGCCACGGAGAACTGTCGCTGGATACTGTTTTTGGTTGAAGTACGAATTTTGTATTATTTCACCTGGTTGTTGATGAAGTAAGGTGACTTGAGGATACTTTGTAGTAGTATCTATCAGGTGAAAGTATTTTTACATCTGGATTACACTTGTTTCACCTACAATTATGTTGAAGATCGTTCAGTGACGAATGCGCCACCGTAAATAAACATGGCGGCCGCGCCGGTCGAAGGCGTAATTCCTTTGGTAGACCGAGAAGTGCCACGAGACGGTCTACGAAAGGAAATACGCTTCTCCCGATTCGGCCACCCCATTGGTGGAAATCGAGCTGGAGAAAGACGCCATGGGACAGGGTGGACACGTTACCGAGATTGCCATGACACCCCCCTGCACTGCATGAGGAGGGGAAGGAAACCTTGTAGGACAGAGACGCGCCAACTCCCTATAGGATATTGTTCACCGGAGAGACATGCAGGCGAGGGAATTGGAATAGTGTGTCTGCTGAGAGATTGGCGGGAAAATGGACGAATGGTTTTGAGTCTCGACTAAGGGAGCAACTCAATCCGATGTCGAATGGTACCTACTAGTGGAGCAAATGTTCAATGTTGGATACTGGAGACCTTGCACGAGTGTTCAGGCGAGATATTCATGTAGACGATTCCCTAAGACCATTGGCAGGGACGACTTGAACTCGGCAATAGAAGTTGAGCTGACTGCCCAGTCAGGCAGGGAGTTCCAGTCGTTCACGACACGCTCAGAGAAGAAGCGTGCTCTGGTGTCAAGCTGGCATCGGCGGACCCTGATTTTAAACATGTTGCCACGAGTACGATGATCAGTGGTGGTGTCCCAGATGTCTGATGGATTTATTGGGCAAAGTCCGTAGAAGATTTTCCAGCATTTGATCAGGTCTGCACGCAATAGCCTGCCTTTAACAGAATACAGGTTTAGATATCCGAGTCGTTCTCCATATTCCTTGTTTTCAAGGCCCTCGGTGTGGCGAGTCCACAGCCTTTGTACTGACTCGAGTCGTCTAGTGTCCTCGTTGTAGCCAGTGTTCCATACGACGGAGGCATACGACGGACGGGACGAATGTGGGTCCGAAGAATATGGATCATGAAGTCGGGGTCTCTGCACAATGTCGCTTTCAGGAAATTGTGAGCTACGCTCCCGGCCTTCCTTGCAGCGACTCTGGTATGTTCATTAGGGTGACCCCTTTTGTACGCTTTTTCCGAAAACCTTTGCTCCATAAGTCTCAAATGATGTATTCGAGGGTGCTGATCACGAATCTGGCATTTATTTTTGAAAATTCGAAAATTTTACGATAGCAGTAATCGATTGAAAATTCGAAATTTTGAGATTTTTTGACATTTCTTGCCGAAAAGGGGGCATAATTTTTTAATGGGTAGCGTTTATGTTTATGTTACGTCGCTCACAGGTAATGAAGAACAATCATTTTGGAGCAGATCAGCGCCAAGAAAGCACCTCTAAGTGGTCTCAAAGTCGTACAATTTTGATTTTTGTACGACCCTGTTAACTGAATTCCAGATATCCCTGTGATTTATATATCGTTGGGGTGACCCCTTTTGAACGTTTTTTGCTGAATATATTTTCTATATCAGTTTTATCAGATGTAATCGATTGCGCTGATCACGATTCTGTGGTTTGTGTGGAAAAAAATGATTTTTTGCTTGTTTGTTTTGGAGACGATTGAATGTTCTCAGTTATGTAATTGAAACCCTTTTTCCGTTTGGCTAGTTTTTTTTTGCGAACAAATCACAAGCATAATCACATAGCAATCATATCACAATCGTATCACAACCACTGTATCCGACAAGAACTGGTCACAACAGCCTCACGGGACTAGTCACCGACTAAGGATCACATCAGTAGAAATATCACCACCGATCGCAGACACCCTACCTGCTCGATAATCAGAAACGCTTTTTAGTCACCTGGCCACTGTGCCGGCTTCTAAAGGCCCTCTTATTGAGGGACAGGCCGTCCTGGCGCTCTACCCCGCTGACAGCTGCAGTGGCTTCGGTAGTGAGTTCTACCGCACGTTCAGTGGACTGTGTGTGTGATGGCACGCCGGTTTGTAGTCGGTCATCCTTGAGTCGCTCTATCTCTGCGGCTTCCTTGTTCTTGGTGAACGGAGGTTCAGCGTCAGCGCCTTTCTCGACAAGTGATCGAACGTCCACCAGATCTGTGTATTTTTGCGCCTCTGTGTCAATCACTGGGGCACGAAACAGTCGAACCTGCTGGCCGCTGTCCTCTTCAGTGTTGGTCTTGGTGCTTCGAATGACCTGGATGAGGTCTACTGCCTCTGATCGAACGGCAGCGTCGTCGTCACCAAGCATCCCCAGGAGCATGTTCTCCGCGTGTACTGTTAAGATCCGTTAACGTAACGTCGTATTTTCGTATTACCGTAGATGTACGTAGTTATTTATGTTACGCGGCCGCCCGTCCCCGCTCGCGCGGAGGCCGCTCGGCGCCGGCGGCGGTCACGTGACCGCGAGGTGACCACGAGCCGGGCCGGCGGGGCGCGCGGGAGTGAGCATTCCGAGCTGACTGCGTACGCAACCCCGCCGACCAGAAGCAGGCAGAGCAGACATTTTGAGTCTCTCTGTGGTCACCACCAACGCGCCGACCAGAGGTGAGAACGGCATTGAGAGCCATTCGCTGGCCAGAGCACCGGCCAACCTAGTACCGTTTTTCGTGTGTTATTAATTTGCGGATCTCGTATTATCATTTATCTTTGTCGTTGTTTTGGTTGTTTTTGTTCTGAAATATATACCCGAACCTGACTTAATTTGTGTCATCCGGCCGAAACGTATCTGCAATCTTAAGATAGTCCTCCGGGCCGGATGGGCACTTGTGGTTAAATTTACAGTTCATTAAACCAGAGTATTAATTTAGAGAAATATTATATTCTTCCAGAGGCATTGAACATTGCATTTTGAGCATTTAATTTAACCTTTAATATTGAACATGGACGATAAAGTAAAGCTCAGAACGAGACTCAGAACGAAAGCAACCAGAACAGTAAATGATACAAAAGCATATCGTACAAAGGAGGTCAGGGATTTGGATCCTGATTATCTGGCGTACAAACTCCACCAACTAAAGGGACTGAGGGATGAGTTAAACGCTGTCCAAATCCTTCTAGACAAAGAGGGACACGCAGACGAGTCTGGCCACAGCGACATGCTGGAGGAGGAGATCTTCCTGGGCACCCGCCTGCTCACCCGGATCGAGAGCGGAACGAGCGGAAGGACCCCCGACCAGGACACCAGCCAGGGCAGCGACCTCCGATCATCTCTGGTGGTGAAAATCCCGACCTTCGACGGAGACCTGAGGAGGTGGAGAGCCTTCTGGGAGCTGTTCTCCGTCTCCATCCACCAGAACAGCCGCTACGCCAACATCCAGAAGTTTGTCCTTCTGAAGTCCCACCTGACTGGCGCAGCCGAGAGGGCGATCGAGGGGATCCCCGTGTCCGGCGACGGCTACGTCACCGCGATCCAGCTCCTGGAAAAGCGTTTCCATCGTGATGACCTCGAGAAGGAGAACATCATGACGAGACTCCTCGACTCGCCGACCGTCAACAACGGCAGCGACTTGAAAGGCATGCGGAGCCTTACCGACCACCTGACTGCTCACACCAGAGCACTCGTCGTCCTCGGGGTGACTCCGGACAGCTTCTCTGACATCCTGCTACCTGTCATGAAGAGCAAGATCCCGGAAAGCTGGAGATTGGAGTGGGCGCGACAGGAGAAGTCCGGCTACAAGGAGTTCCTGGAGTTCCTGGAGAAGGAGGTGGCAATCCGAGAGACTGCACGGGCTGCACAATCTGCCACCAGTCCGGCACGTCCAACCGCCTCTCCTCCCACGACTTCCACCCTCAGCGTCCAACGTCAGAAGTCAGGAAGGCAGCCGTCGCAAGACTGGACCTGCAGAGCCTGTGGTACGGGTCAACATGGCCTAAACAAGTGCCAGACGTACCACAGGATGACGATCGACGAGCGCTGGAGGACGGTGAGGAAGGCTGGCGTATGCTATCAGTGCCTCGGTCCACACCAGGTGCGGTCCTGCAAAAGCCAGCCCTGCCACACATGCCGGGAACGACACCACTCCTCTCTGCACTACTCAAGACAGGATAGTGCTCCCCAGCATCACTCCTCTCCTGCCCATCTCGGAGGACAGGCGACCCTACCTGTCAACTCATCCGCTTCGCCATATGCCCATGTCGGAGGACAGGTATTCCGACCTGCCGACGCCGATCGAGTGGGTTCACGGCAGCAGCAACTCCGGCTTCCAGAGCGTCAGAACTACAACGTTGCGGCCCATGATCAGCCCTGCTACTACCAGACAGCAGTGGTGGAAGCAACCGGACCAAAGGGCCACCGAATGGTCCGCATCCTGCTGGACGGCGCGTCCGATTCATCGTACGTACGGACGTCGCTGGTGGAGGAGCTTGGACTAGAAGTCACAGGATCGGGCACCTTTGCGTGCATGGGCTTCCAGGAAAAGAAAGAGGAGCCGCGACGCTACGACAAGGTCCGAGCCAACCTACGCAGCAGATTCGGAGACCACCCGGTTTACTTGGAACTCTGGAGCACCGATCGGCTGTGCGCGCCTGCCCCTGCATCTGCGACACCACCACTGCCGATGCCAATCTCGGAGCGCCTGGCGGACGACTTCACCGGCGGCCCAATCGATATACTGATTGGCATCGACAGACTATACGATGTAGTGCTCTGGGAACAAGTAGAGATCGGCCACGGCCTCCGAGCCATCGATACGACGTTCGGCTACATCATCCACGGGCGCAGCGATGTCACCAGCAACCAGCCGCAAAGACACATCTTTCACAGTCGTACCGTTGAAAGGATGTGGGACCTGGATCTGATCGGGATCTCTGAAGAGGAAGACGACACTACGAGAAGCTCTCGTTTCCCGACACCAACGTGGAGCGACACCGACCAGAGATACGAGATGGCACTCGTGTGGAAGACGGACAGCCGACCAGTGTCCAACTACCGAGCTGTCAGGACCCGTACCAGCCGAATGACCGAGAGGCTCAGTGAAGAGGAGACAGCACAGTACCAGGGAAAGCTGTCAGAAATGCTGCGCGACGCAGTGATCGAGGTAGCACCTTCGACGACATCAGGCGGTGGGGAGGTCGGCTCTACTGGGATTCCTCCCTCTGGAACCGCCTCCACCAGAAGGACGATGACTACCGAGCCCCCGACTGCAACACGTGGTGGGGAGGACGCCTCCATCGGGACGCCTCCCGTTGGAGAAACGTCCGTTTCTGATGCATTCTTCCTGCCGCATCACAGCATACGGCAGAACGGGAAGCTGCGTATCGTCTTCGACGGATCCGCCAAGGATGGGGCCGGTCACAGCTTCAACGACTACTTGAACCCAGGAGAAAACCTGCTCCGCCAACTCCCTGCCGTGGTACTCTGCTTCCGCACCGGAAACGTCGCCTGTCAAGCAGACATCAAAGCCGCCTTCCATCAGGTCGCGGTGCCCGAATCCGATCGAAGGTATCTGCAGTTCCTGTGGCAAGATCAAGTGCTGAGGTTCGCCCGAGTTCCGTTCGGGCTCAGCTGTTCGCCATATATGCTGCTGAAAACCGTCAGCATGCACGTGGCTGAGTACGCGAGCACCGAACCCGAGCTCTGCAGCAAGATCATGTCGGGATCCTACATGGACGACATATGCATCACCTTCAAGGATAAGGAAGAGGCCCAGACAGGAATCGAGAGAGTCGGACAAATCTTCTCAGAGGCAAGGATGGAGCTACACAAGGTGCGGATCTCTGGGGAGACCTCGCCTCCTTCCAAGCTACTCGGTATGCTGTGGAACACCGAGACCGACTGTCTGGCCGTCACGATTCCAGACATCCCGTGTCCAACTACCAAGGGTGAACTCCTGTCAGCCGTGGCCAAACCCTTCGACCCGTTGGGGGTTCTAACGCCATGGTTGATTGGCGCCAAGATCATCTTCCAAAGCACATGGAAGAGCCTACCCTCTCTGGGATGGGACGACCCTCTCCCAGCAGACGTCCAAAGACAAGTTCAGAAGTGGTGGTCTGGCGCTTCAAAGGAGGACGTGCTGTTCCCGCGCGTCTTCGCGCATCTCGCTGCAGCAGAAGACGCCACCTTCCATGTCTTCTGCGACGCCTCAAAGTCAGCCTACTGCACCGCCGTGTATGCAGAACACGGTGGGGAGTCTCGGCTCGTCATGGCTAAAGGAAGGCTGGCGCCTCTGAACCCCAACCTCACCATTCCCCGTCTCGAGCTAATGGCTGCTCTGATCGGGGCCAGGCTGATGAACTTCATCCAGCAGACACTGAAGCTCAGAAGTCCAGTGGTCGTGTTCTGGTCTGACTCAACGGACGTCCTGCATTGGCTGTGGAACGTCAAACCCAGGAAAGTCTTCGTTGAGAACCGAGTACGCTCGATCCTCTCACTAACGAGACCGGAACAGTGGAGACACGTCCGCGGGATCGAAAACCCTGCCGACCTGGGCACCAGGGGCACGTCACTGTCTGAGCTGGGTAGTGGCAAGATGTGGTGGACCGGCCCATCGTTCATCCTCGGGGATTTCGACCCCGACGGATCTGCCGGATCACTGGAGCCACTCTCAGCTAGCGCTACCAAGGAGACCAAAGTGACAAAGGAAGAAACCACGCAAAGGGTCTCACTCGTGGTGACTGAGACCACCTCAGCTCAAACACCGGAGCGCATCTTCGACATCAGGACATGCTCCACGCTGAAGCAGGTGGTGAACCGGACTGCATGGACCATGCGGTTCGTTCACAATGCCAGAAGTGACCGAGCCAACCGGACAACGGGACAACTCACACCAGAAGAACGCCGTGATGCTCTCCACTTCTGGATCCGTGAGGCGCAACGGAACGCCTTTCGCGCTGACCTGGAGGCTCTGGAAGGCGGAAGACACCTGCCCACCACGTCTCAGCTGACCAAACTGAGACCTCAACTAGACGAGAACGGGATCGCCTGCTCTGTCCCGCGCACCAACGAGCCCATGCTTCCCATCATTCCGGAGCTAGCTCACATCACGATGCTGATAATCGACGAAGCACACCAGAGATGTTTCCATCAAGGCGTCAGAGCAACCCTGGCTCTGCTATCAGGCGAATACCTTGTGAGGCGGAGAAGTGCGAAGCGAGTGGTGGACACATGCAGACGGTGTCGGAGGTACAGAGGCCTCAACTACCAACCGGCCGATGGCTCGCTGCCTTCCTTCCGGACGGAGCCGAGCCGGCCCTTTGCCAAAGTCGGCATGGACTTCTTCGGACCACTGTATGTGAGCGACAACAAGAAAGTCTGGGTCCTGTTGATCACGTGCGCCACATCGAGAGCAGTCCACCTCGAGCTGGTGACGTCCCAAGGAGTGGAGGACGTGAAGCTGGCCTTGCGGCGTTTCTTCGCCCTGCGAGGAACTCCGGCTCTGATCTTCAGCGACAACGCCAGGACATTCCACGCCCTGCTGTCTCACATTCCTCCCACTGTTACGTGGCGCTTCATCCCCGAAGCATCCCCATGGTGGGGAGGCTTCTGGGAGCGACTGGTCGGCATCACCAAGAAGTGCTTGAAAATCACTTTGCATCAGTGCAGGCTCTCTTACGAGGAGCTCACTGTGACCCTGTACGAGCTGGCCTACCATCTGAACCTGCGTCCCCTCACAACCGTCGACGCAGAGCTCCTCACCCCGGCCCACCTCCTCTTCGGCGTCACGAGCATCAGTGGTATTCTGGCACCACTGAAAGAACACATGGATCATCTCGACCGTGCCTGGAAACACAGAAAACGTGTCTGTGATCATCTCATCGCGAGGTGGACCAAGGAGTACGTGGCGACACTGCGCTCATGGACAGTCTCACCTCGTGGCCGTCCGGTCAGGCTGCCCGAGGTCGGAGACCTGGTGCTAGTCCACGCTGAAGGCCCCCGCGGTCGATGGCCTCTGGCTCGGGTAGATGCACTCATCACCGGAGCAGATGGTCGCAGCAGAGCTGCGGTGCTCACCATGAGGGGTAAACAAACTCGGCGTCCAGTCAGTAAGCTGTATCACCTAGAGGCAAACGGTTCGCCGTAAAGTCAGCCATGCTGCGGCTGAAGCCTTACCTGGGAAGTAATCCAGTCACTCCATGACTGGTGCTTTCTGTCAGTCATGCCGTGACTGAAACATTACCTGAGAAGTAATCCAGTCATTTCCTGACTGAGGCTTTCTTTCTGTCAGTTATGCTGTGACTGAATTCTTACCTGAGAAGCTACCCAATAATTTCTGTTTAATGCTTTCCCTTATGGCAGTCATACTGTGTCTGACGTACTTTCCATAAGAGTATAAGTTTGAGTATTCCGAACTCAACCACATTCATCAATCACAAACTTAAACGTGGTCAATCATCAACCTGTGTTCTCCCACCCCATATATATCGCATCGTGTAAACCATGTAGCAAGTGTTTATCGTGCCCAACTCACCAGAACCGACATTGTGCCAGAGATGGCGCATGCACTGATGTCCCGCGAGGAGATGGAGGAGGCGCGTGCCTGGCTGCACCTGGCGAGCGGCGAGGGCAACCGCGAGGTGCCGCCTCTGCCCGCTGCCGGTACGCGTCGGCCTTCCTACCGTCGCCGTCCGGCGGTACACCTCGTACTCGGAGACTCGGTGGGCCGAGACGCACGCCTGGCCTCCCGCTACAGGGGCGACCTTCTCGTCAATCGCTGCCGCGGCGGAGCGACCTGGACGTCCGTCCTGAACCGGGTGCAAGACGACCTCGTCCCATGGCTTCACGCGACCCAGACGTTCGACCTGCAGCCAGGGAACATCGTCGTCTGGGTCACCGGCAACGATGTGCACAGCCGGTCCACCGGGCTCGGCCACATCGACGAAGGGCTCAACATGCGTGTCAAGTTGTGCGTGCGCGAGACTCTTCTGCGCCTCTCCGAGAGGAAGCCGGCAGGCATCGTGGTGCTGGGCCCGCTCCCGCGCCCCGGCGGCCAGGTGAGCGGTCTGGCCTGGGAGAAGACCGCGTCTTATCACCAGGAGAGGGCGACCAAGGAGGCCATCGAATCGGCACAAGACCTCATCTCCTGCCCGGCGACGCTGGTACTCCTGGGACGCGCGTTGACGGTGAGGCTCGGCCCCCGACTCTCGGTGACGGAGAAGTGTCGAGAGCAGTGGTACCACGATGACGGCGTGCACCTGAACGCGAAGGGGTACGCCAAGATGGCCGACCTGCTGCCCGTCTGGCTCCGTCTGGCCTAAGCGAGGTTTAAGTGAGTGACAGACGATCTGATGGATCTCATAGAGCGCGTTCCTGTGTTACCTTTTGTTGTCGGCATTTCATCGCGGTGTTTTAATCTCTGTTTTATTTTCGAAAATAATTTGCGCTTATTTTCGAGTGGGGAGGATGTTAAGATCCGTTAACGTAACGTCGTATTTTCGTATTACCGTAGATGTACGTAGTTATTTATGTTACGCGGCCGCCCGTCCCCGCTCGCGCGGAGGCCGCTCGGCGCCGGCGGCGGTCACGTGACCGCGAGGTGACCACGAGCCGGGCCGGCGGGGCGCGCGGGAGTGAGCATTCCGAGCTGACTGCGTACGCAACCCCGCCGACCAGAAGCAGGCAGAGCAGACATTTTGAGTCTCTCTGTGGTCACCACCAACGCGCCGACCAGAGGTGAGAACGGCATTGAGAGCCATTCGCTGGCCAGAGCACCGGCCAACCTAGTACCGTTTTTCGTGTGTTATTAATTTGCGGATCTCGTATTATCATTTATCTTTGTCGTTGTTTTGGTTGTTTTTGTTCTGAAATATATACCCGAACCTGACTTAATTTGTGTCATCCGGCCGAAACGTATCTGCAATCTTAAGATGTACCATAAAGGTGTTGCGCTTCATGTTCTTCATGACTTCCAGTGCATCCCCCGTGAAGTTCTCCCTCTGACGACGAAGAGAGTCATACATGTGGACAGGCGCGTGTACAGCATCTGGCCTCTGCTTGATTTGCATGACGACAGGTACGTATACACACACAACGTACCGTGCCAGAGTCGCCAGCCCTGGTGTTGGCTCGGCCTGCGTCATGTCATAGCGCAGCAGCCTGCTCTGTGCTGTGTACCAGCGTGACATACACAGGTTGCCATGGCGCAGGTGCGCCACATCACCTGCATCGCCGGTGACCACGGCCTTCGCGCACCTGTACAGCAGCTTCATGTCGTTGCTGAGGGCTTTCTCCGTCTCTGGAGACATCGCTGGAAAATCGTCCCACTGAATGACGGGAAACTTCACGACTTCCTGCGAGTGCACATCTCCCGCAAGGCACTTTCCGATTGGGCCAGCGAAGGTTCCTGGTCCAGTGGATCTCCCATCAATCCAATGGAAGAGCGCCCGATATGGAAGTTCCGCCTGGTGGCAGAGACAGACAATGCGTCCGAGTGGCCTCCCGAGCAGAGCTTCAAAATGAGCCATCCAGCCGTTCTTGAATCCGGTCACTTGAGCGGTGCCGTCACCCCCGATGAACTTGATGCTTCCCAGGTCAACGCCGCGTGCCTCCAGGAACTCCTTCAACTTCTTTGCCACTTCACGACCGGAGTGCCCGTTGCCACAGGAGAAATGCCCTATAAACACATCACCTGGCTCCATGTTGACACTGACGTTATGCACTTTGCCTCCTCCAGATCTCGACTGATCGTCTCTTCCGTCGCAGAACACTGCTGTGCAGCCTGCAGCAGCATCCGTCACCATGTTCAGCTTCTCCATCCTGCTCTTATCCAAAGCAGTTTGTACTTTCTTCTTTGTGATGACATTGTCCGAAGAAGATCCTTTCAAGGCCACAGACAGTGCCGTCAGTATTTTGGCTCCCTTCCGGGCGCCGACAGCGCCGCTGTCGAGTGCTTCTGCGACCCCTACCAGATCCACCGGGTCTTGCCGACTTGTGCTGGTTTTTCGACGTTGTCGCTCAGATGGCACGTAGTCATCGTCATCAACGTCGTTCTTCACAGTTGTGTCGGTGTCATCTTCAGATTTGACCATTGTGATGTGCCGCTTAGCTGACTTTTTCGCGGGTCGTTCAGGAAGACATTGCTCTGTGATGCCGCTGCTGCTGTCCGTTGGTGTATTCCTGCTGGTGCTTTCTTCCGTACCTGTAAAATAACAGCGATTCAGTTTTATGGCTTCCTTATTAAGCACTGAAAATCGATCAAACTAAAAAACATTTACAATCTCTGAAAACTGCACACTGTCGAATTTGTTTCATGCAACTACGATTATCAGAAACACAACGCACAGAAACGAAATATCCCCCCCGCACTGCTTACATTTCCTCGTAACGCGAAGCTTGGCAGCAGCAGCGGCAGCCACTTTCCTGGTCTCCCTTCTTCCCCAGTGTTGAGTCGTCTCCGCATCCAGGTCACCAATCCTCTGCCGCCGTGGGCCTCTCTGATCTTCAAGGAATTTTCTGTCTTCTTCGAGCTCAGGTGGCTGGCCAACTTTTGAGACGTCAAATAGAGCGGATACATCGATGCGCATCCTTTCAGAGCAAGTGCTCTGCGTTAGCTTCATTTTTCGTAGGGCCACTTTCTGATCCCACAGCGCGGAAATGCGTTTTTCCACAACGTCACGGCGCTGTGCAGGAATGGACGCCTTTTCCCATATCGCCAGCACCTCCATCGCCACCGCCGTCATACGAGACTTGATAGAAACAAATTTTTCCAACACCTTTTTCTCGTGTACCTTCTCTATTCTCATCTTCAAAAGTCGACCCAAAACATCCCCAATAGTGGGAAGCACGTTGTCAGAAAGATCACATGGCAGTATCTCCAGCTGAGGATCAGCTTCCTTCAGTTTCTTACGAAGTTGCGCCTCTTCCATGGCAAGCTCTTCAGACAGCCATGCGATGTAATGAACGTCGATGATCAGGCACGGTATTTTCACAACAGGGCTGTCACTTTGGAACACCAAACTGGATCGGACAAAATACAGCTCGCACGATTGTGAAACCCTCCTTCCTCATCTTCAAAAGGCGACTCAAACCTTCACCTTAAAAAGAAAACACTAGAAAGACCGCATGCAGTGTCTTAAACTGAGAGTCAGCCTCCTACAGTTCTTACGAAGTAGCGCTTCCTTAGAAGTAGGTGTTTCTTATACCTAGATGCATGCGATGTAATGTATGCCAACGATCAGTCACGATATAAACAATACACCGCAAGGCTATTACTTGGAATTCAGTAAACCGGGTCGTACAAAAATCAAAATTGTACGACTTTGAAACCACTTAGAGGTGCTCTCTTGGCGCTGATCTGCTCCAAAATGATTGTTCTTCATTACCTGTGAGCGACGTAACATAAACATAAACGCTACCCATTAAAAAATTATGCCCCCTTTTCGGCAAAAAATGTCAAAAAATCTCAAAATTTCGAATTTTCAATCGATTACTGCTATCGTAAAATTTTCGAATTTTCAAAAATAAATGCCAGATTCGTGATCAGCACCCTCGAATACATCATTTGAGACTTATGGAGCAAAGGTTTTCGGAAAAAGCGTACAAAAGGGGTCACCCTAGACTTCATGGAACTTTAAATTGTCAATCGTGACTCCAAGGTCTGTGTGAGAGTGAGTCCATGGAAGCTGTCCACCATTCAGGTAATAGATGGGCCTCAGCGGTGTATGGAATCTTCTCTGGAATCTCATCACTGCACATTTCTTTATGTTCATGCTTAGCCCCCATGAGGTTGCAGTCGTTTGGAGGAGGTTGATGTCCGACTGGAAGCTCACGACATCGAACTCAGACTTGCTGCGCCGCATGTCCCTAACGAGCATCTTTAAATCATCCACAAATATTTGTATTGACTTTTGAGATGAACTGCTATTTGATTTATGTAGATCAAGAAGAGGATTGGTCCTAATATAGATCCTTTCGGCACGCCACTCCGGACCTCTTTCCATGAACTCAAAGTGTGTTTGACCACCACTTACATGGTGCGACCGACGAGGAAATCTTGTAGCCAGGTTAAAAGATGTCCATGGAGACCAATGCACCGTAGCTTTTGCAACAGAATGGGGGTGGTTAACCACGTCGAAGGCCTTAGCAAAAATCGAAAAGAATAAGGTCAACTATGTGTCGGCTATCATTCCCAGTGCTGCGAGATGAAGTTGTAAGCGAGGAGAAGCTGATCTTCGGTTGACCGACCAGGCCTGAAGCCGAACTGCTCGTCAGTGAGAATGTTTTTTTCTAGCAAGAAGTTGTGCAGTTCCTGGAAGATGAAGCATTCAAAACACTTGGATGGAACATACAGGAGACTCACGGGACGATAGTTCAGGAGGGTCGGAGCAAGAGCCCTTCTTGAATATGGGGACCACGTGCGCTAGCTTCCATAGAGAGGGCAGTGATCACTCTGTGAACGACAGTAGGAATATCTTGTCAAATGGATAAGACAAATTTGATGCGCATGCTTTCAATAAATGTGGGTGGAGGCTATCAGGGCTCATGGAAGAGTTGACATTCAAGTGGGAGAAGACGTCCTGAACATCTTCTGGAGTGAAGGTGATGTGATCGAGCACAGCGTCACAATGCTGGTGGGGAAAAGGGCAGGGAGGTGCTGCCGTTGCGAATGTGTTTGCAAATGCTTCTGCAAATTATTATGCCATCAATTTTGGGTTGTCTGTAGTGAAGCCTGAAGAGAGTCTCAGGGGTCCTACTGAGGGGCGGAACTGCTTCTTGTGCCGTAAGTATGAATGGAAGAGCTTGGGGTTTTCTTTCATTTAGAGTAGAAGTGACTTCTCATAGTCTATCTGGGAAAAAATTGAAAAGTTTTGTAGCTGTTTGTTTACTTCGAGGAACGACTTCAGCAGAGACTGAGTAGAAGGCGCTCTTCTCCTGAAGGTACCCCTGGCCAGTTTGTACGCTGACCACGCCGATGAACGTGTGTTTTAGAGAAGTGGGCGAATTTCTCTTCCATGGAAGTTTATTGTTGAGCTGTCCTTGCTTGCTGCTGGGGATGAGTTGTGATATTGTAGGCTGCAAGATGTTCAATAGCTGGACGAAGGCATCTTGCGCCAACAAGAACCGGAACTCAAGATCCCAATCGATCTCGGTAAGTATTCTGTTGATTTCATCATACTTTCCCCGGTACCATAACAAACAGGGAGACAAAGAGGTCTGCAGCTGAAGGTCACTGTGGAAAATGTACTTGCAATGTATGCTGCAGTGATCGCATCCTGGAGGAGGTGGGTAATGGGTGGACCATCACATCACCAATCCTGTCACTCATTTGTGAGAATTAGGTTGAGTATGTTGCCCGATCATGGGAAAGTAGATTCTGTAATCCATTGAGTTAACCCAAGTGAATCAAATAGATTGAGGAATCCGGCGTCCGAGGCTGATGACTCTTAAGGCGGCCGCACACTAGGCCATTCGGCGCGCGGAGGTCGCGATATCGCTATGACTTTCCGCGCATCTATAGCGACTTTCCGCCTTTGCGTCAGCCGAAACGTCAAAAATCGCGGACGAATGTCGTCGGCCGGCCATCTGCGGACCGGCGGAAAAAAGCTGATTCGAACGAGCTTTTTTCCGCGACTGAACGCCGCGGAGCCGCGGACAACAAAATTGATCAGGCTAACAGTGGCGAATATATGCAAGACAGAGGTGCACATTTTGCACAGCATGCTCTTGCCGCTGTTAAATTTGTTATGTACAAATTTCGTGATTCTAAACTTACATCTTCGTCGAAAAATGGCCATCATTAATTTACCTTGTGACAGGCTGTAGGCACAGGTTGCGACATGCTGTAGGTCGGCGGGGCGGAATCTCGCGAGCAGACAGCGCCGAATCCGCCTGAACAAGGACGATATTCAGCGGTATCGCCGCGATTTTCCGAGGCGGAATTTCGCAGTGATATGGGGCGCCGAATGCGTAGTGTGCGGCCGCCATTAGTAAGTCGTCTGGGAACGACCAGTTCAGTGTTGGAAGGTCAAAGTCTACCTTTTACCTTTATTTACTTCATTTGTCACTGTGATGCAATGTGTGTTTTTACTGTTTTAAGCAATGACTTTGCCTGTAAGTGGAGTTTTCTCTGTTGGTGATCCTACAAATAAACATAAGCATAAACAACATAATAAATCACCAACACGATAAACTCTTACCGTTACATATACACTATGCAGAAATGTAAAACAAAAGTTACAAATTCACAAGAAACTGACGAAATCGGCATTGCCATGGCGTGATGTGTGTTAGGCGTTCGCGAATGTTTGCGAGCGAAAAACTGCAAGCTGATTGCTTCGTCAGAATTCCCGCTCTCGCTGTTGCTTTGTGACGTATGTCAGTCTTGGATCCGATTCTCAGACGGCCAGGGAGGAGAGCACGCAAACAATGATAAGATATTGTATCAAGGGCTAAGTGCGCTGCCAGAGAGTGTACCCGAACGACGCATGGGATAGGCTCCGCCTCCTGCTGTCTAGCAGCCGATCCTATTGGTCATACTGACGTTCATCCTGCGTCCTCATTAGCCAATCACGTTTGGGGCATTATGAACCCTGGGCACTTGTGAACCCTGGGCACTTGTGAATCCTGGGCACTTGTGAACCCTGGGCACTTATGAACTGTGGCACTTATAAGCTCTGGCACTTATGAATCAGTGGCACTTATGAACGGTCCCCATAACGACAGGTTGGACGGAGTTTTATACCAAAATTATACCAAGTTTTGCAATGACATTATGGTAACTTATCCATACAGTGGTAATTCCAGTCACCATGCCACTCAAACTGGGAATTATTACAGCAACAAGATATTTTGTGTTCACATTATCACTGTTTTTTAGTTATAAAGAAGAATAGATACATTATATACAAAATTCTTAGTAGTAGGATATAATGTTTTTTCTCAAGACTACTTTTGCCAGATTGTACAATTCTGGCGCGCCAGGGACAAATAACAATAACAATTTATATTCCCGCTTTTCGCTTTTACCTATGGCTTGCTACATTCAATATACAAAGTTGCGATATTCATATATATAGTTCTTCACTTCATTTGCAATTCCCTGTGATGAATTTTGAGTAGAGCTTAGTAGTGACCAGTGACTTTCTTTCAATATACAGTGTGGAATATTTCGCAGCACGTGAAATGTTGTTGCTGATCTGCTGCAAAATCAATTGTCCTATTTTTATTTCACCGCCAGCTTAATATGATTTTCATTTTAGCATTGCCCATTTTAGCATTGTCCTTGGGCAAGAATCTTTCATATTTCTTTCAATCTTTCATCAATAATCAAGATTCTTCAGAATCTAATTAAAAGGATCTCTAAAAGTTATTAAGATGTCATGTTATATCAGTTATACAGTTCAAGAAGTTATTAAAAAGGCCAGTTTATCTTTTCAGAGGAATGTGCGTGCAGACTGAGAGAGAATGTGCCAGTCATCGAAGTCCTGAACTAAATGGCGTCTTCCACATCTTGGCCGGATCGCAATACCTACGTGTATACTCATCGCCAATATCATTCCATCATAGACACTCTGCTGAACGTAGTCAGTGACTTCAGCCGCCACATGGACGAAGGCCGTGTCACGAGTCTGCCTGGTGGACCTGTCCAAGGTCTTGGATTGCAGGAACCGTAATATGCTGCTGAACAAGCAAAATATGCTATGGCATATTTTGCCACTCTGATTCGAAGAATATTTTGGATGTCGCAAACGGATCTTAAAAGGACGTGAAACGGAGCGAGATGTTCCAGTGGGCGTGGCGCATCATCTACACTATAAACCCACGCCATGCCGGGGGCGTCTGAACGCCCCCTTCTAACTCGGCTCATATTGAGAGAAACGGAATGAAAAATACTGTTCGATAGTTTGTGAAAAAATCATGTCGAAACCACTGCAGTCACTTTTTTGTCTCAGGTCAGTATTGAGGCCCCCAGAGATCATCAAAGGTCAAATTTTACAATTTTGGGATTTTGCCCCAGAAACCCAAACATATATCGGGAACTATTATAGGTAAGACAAAAGAAAACGGAAAAAGCAATCGAAAGCTCTTGAAAAATGCTACCGCCATTGGTGCTCTCAAATTTTAACTCAGGTCAGGTCTTAGAGTTTAGGCTCCTGAATCCAGAGACTATAAAAGGTCATACAGACTGTTTTGGCAAAAAGTTTTTAGTTAATAACGTCTTATCCAAGCGCGATATAACAATAACGTTTACGTTATCGTGTTTATCTCCTCAAAGCGCTTCGAATCATGTTATTTTGCAATTGGTTTAACACGCGCCCTGGAGGGCCTCTGATAATTACACGCCCTGGAGGGGGGCGGATTCCCCCCCCCCCCCGCTATGATCTCGAAAACCACGCAACGTAGCGACAAGCGGAAAACGACGTTAGATAGCTCGAGACAAGCTCTTTCGAAAGTATTTCGTTAATTTTTCTTTCTCAGGTCAATATTGAGGTCACCAGAGGTCATCAAGGGTCAGATTTTCCAGTTTTAGGACTTCGCTTCGAACACCCCCAAATATCTCGGGAACTATGATAGTTAGCAGCAAACGGGAAAAAACCTTAACAAATGCAATCGCCATAAGTGTCATCAGATTTGAGCTCAGGTCAATAGTTTAGGCTCCAGAGGTCATCAAATATCGAAAAGGTGATTTTTTTGCAAAACTATTTTTTGCAAATAACTTTTATCTAATAAAGATAAAGCGATAGTTGTTTTTACGACATCGTGTTTGTCTCGTCAAGGCGCTTCGAATCATATTCATGGTGACCGGGTTAGGTCAACTGAGAAATTTAACCTCAGGTCAAGGTCAAGTGGTGACCCAGGTTGGTCATGTTGTCCATTGGGAGACGTATCTCGACGAGACACACACATTGGTACCATTCGCTCTTCTCTATCTTCATTATGTCGATAGCTATTGACAAAACAGTGTTGGCGATCACGAAATTGAGCTGACCTTAGGTCACCGATATTAGAAATTCGAGATGAAAAAATTGTTGGTATCTATGACCTTATGAAATCCTGCAAGATTGAAACCGATCGGCCTAAAACTGTGGCTGTGGTACTACTGCACACGTTTTAGAGTTGAGGTCATCACGTGACCTGGTCTGGTGACCTGACCTGAGATGACCCGAAGTCAAGAATTTTAAATAATGTGGGTAGTTAGTTGCCGAACAGGTATACAAAAAACGGGGGCGCTGCGCGCCGTCGTTTTTGCGCTATTTTTGAAAAACCGGGGGGGGGGGCGGATTTCAAAGGATTTCTTTCCTCAGTTCAGCAGGGTCATCCGAGGTCATCAGAGGGTCATAGGGCGGCCCAGGTGGGTCGTACGGTGCATGTTTTGAAGCGCCGATGAGATAAACGCCGACGAGATAAAGGTGTTATATGCTGACGACGTTCAATTTATCCACTGTGGCCTCCCCAACCAACAGGGAGAGCTATGACGGAGACATCGAGTCAACGCTGGGAAAAGCCCTTCGACGGCTTGTTGAAAACACTCAAAATTAAGCCAACCAAATCTGACCTTGTTCTCATTTCTTCTCGATAAAGGATGTTTGGACACAATTTCGAAGTACGTTTTGGCAATGCAACGCTTCACCCATCTGGTAGTGCGAAAATTCTAGGGGTCGTTTTGGACAGTAATCTTACTTTCGAAAAGCATGTTTCTATCATGACGCAACGATGCTACTTAACGCTGTTCAGTCTGTCAAAATTTGCGCACCGACTGCCAAAAGAAGCAAAAAAGTTTATCATTTAATTATTGTTTTTTTCGCATATATTGTGCGACGGTCTGGGCAGGCTGCAACGTAACATAACGTAAACGTATACAAAAATAATAAAGCACAGCGCAATAATTATTAAATGCTGTCGTCAGACACGTATGATGCCTATGGATGTGGATTGAAATGGCCGAAGGTGGACGAACTTGTTGCCGAGCGAGACCTGGTGATGGTACATCGTCTGCTGTATGATAATAATGCACCGATCTGTCTGAGAGATTTGTTGTAGTACCGCGAGAATGTGTCCGCCCGAGAAACCCGAGGTTCTGCAGCGGGGCTGCTGCACATGCCTCGAGTCCGTACCGAGCACGCCCGTCGATCGTTCAGATTTCGGTCAACGGCCAAATGGAACGAGGCGCCGGGCGAAGTGCGAGACGCTGGAGCAGTGACGGTGTTTCGTACGTGGATGAGGGAGTGGCTGACAGCAGATCGCTATCTCTGCAAGAACCGACTGTTTTGTGCTTTTAACGCCTTTGTGTCGACAATTTGGATGCGGATATATTTTAATAGTGTAATTGTGATACAATGCAAAATGACACTTGTCATGAAAAGCCATGTTTTGCGGATGACATACGAATAAACGATGATTGATACACAAACACCTGTGGCAAAACTGGCGGCGCGCAGCGCCGGCTGCACCGCTGTTCTTTCCTCGAAAACCTTAGTGGGTGGGGTTAATAAGTTTTTGAGTTGTAAAAATCCGAAGCTGCCCCTCCAAGTAGCGAGAGGCTAATAATAATTAAGTTCATAATCTGATGAAAATATACCTAAAATCATCATTATTATGTATGTTACACTTACATGGTGTATGTAGATGAACGATTGACTGTTGAAATGTCTGACGAACCTTATACATTTTGACCCGGGATACGGCCAGTGAAAACGGTGAAAAACATGGGAATGAGCACATTATGGGAAAATATGTTTTTTAAACACATTTTCACATAATTCCAATAATTTAAAACATTTTTAAAAAGTGTTTTAAAATCGATTTAGAAAATGCTCCATTTCCCATTGCTTCAACAAAAACATGCCCTCGGGCGCCCTCTTACATACGTCACAGGCGTCTTGCCAGATCTAGTAGGAACTAAACTTCGACCCCCTGATAACGACGTAGTTCCGAGCTGGGAAAACAGTCAACAATCTGTGTGTAATTCACGTGCCTTTGTGCATAGGGAACCGCCATTCCGGAGAAATTCGTTAAATTACAAGTACGTTAAAGGCCTACTCACATCGCTTAGTTGGGGTTATTGACACTGGTCTATAGACTATAGAACACAATTTTCTGAATTGAACCATTACTTCATTTCTCCAGATTCACCCTAGTTGCTGAGATATTCAAAGACTCCAGGAATTTTCTTGGGAGCAAAAAGTTATCGGGTAGACTCCAGATGGCTTCCCACTACTAAAAGCACTGCAACTATCGATTACACTGCTAGCATATCGTTTCACCGGCCAAGAGCAATTCGAACAAACAGCTCGTGTCTATATATCTATATATCGTGTCGTGTCTATATATCTATATATATCTATATATCTATATATCTATGTATCTATGTATCTATGTATCTATGTATTTATGTATCGATGTATATATGTATCTATGTATCTATGTATATATGTATCTATGTAACTATGAATCTATGTATCTATGTATCTATGTATCTATGCATCTATGCATCTATGCATCTATGCATCTATCTATCTATGTATCTATGTATCTATGTTTCTATGTATCTATGTATCTATGTATCTATGTATCCATGTATCCATGTATCCATGTATACATGTATACATGTATACATGTATCTATGTATCTATGTATCTATATATCTATATATCTATGTATAAATATATGTATACATATATGTATACATATATGTATACATATATGTATACATATACGTATACATATATGTGTAAATATATAAATATATATATATATATATATATATATATATATATATATATATATGTATATATATATATATATATATATATATATATATATATATATATATATATATATATATATATATATATATATATATATATATATATATATATATATATATATATATATATATATATATATATATATATATATATATATATATATATA